>JABJVR010001694.1:0-12099 GCA_025773905.1 Chitala chitala
CCCCCCCCCCACCCCCCCCCCCCCCCCCCGCCCCCCCCCCCGGGGGCGCGGCGGGCCCCCCCCCCCCCCCCCAGACAATCCAAAAATTAAATTAACTGTTTATGAACCAATTTGCAATTCATTAACATTCAGTTCTACCTTTAAGAAAATTTACAACAACCCAAATGATTAGGTTGAATCAGTGAACTAACGTGACTCAGTGTTGACATTGCTGTAACTCCACAAGCCCAAGCAGTAAGCGTTTTACTCTCCCTTGTCCATAAATGAGTCATGGCTTCTCGGCGCTGGGTTTGCGGAACGTACCTGTCCCCCTGTTCTTTGTGCCGCAGAGAAGGGGAGCTAGCTGTGGAGTTGCTGCTTTCCTCCTCCCCCTCCTCTTCCTCATCCTCCTCCTCCACCGCCCCACCTGCTAGCTTCTGCTGCCGGCGGACCTCTTCGGAACGCAATCTCTGGAGTTGGTTCTAAGACACAGAAGCAACAACCAAGTGGTGTTACACAAATACACCAGCATAAAGCTGATTACGAGAATACAAATTTTTATTGTATACGCTATGTGCAGAAACACTACACAGAGGACTTGTATACCTGGACATTGCAAATTGCATCGATCCAGCTCCGCCCCTGAGTGTTGCTGTTGGCCTGGAAAGTGTAGGCAGCCACTGCGTTCTTGAACTCGTTGAGGTAGATGATGAGGAAGGACCCTAAAGTTGACAGTTACAGTGGAAACACTTTAGAAAACAGCAGGATGCACCCTACAGAGAGTTTTTACATTTCAGGTGACAATAAGAAGTGTCCGCCAAGTGACAATCTTACTACAGAGACCTTTGCATTCACTTGGCCCACCACATCAGCTAGCAACAGGACTAAAAAGTGTATTTGGCCCACCCTGTCAGCTCTCAACATACTCATTTGGCCCATTTCGTCAGCTAGCTATAGCACTCATTTAGCCCACCCTATCAGCTAGCATCAGTAAACAGAAAGACTTTGAACCTATAAAAGCGTACAACTGTATTTAAGCACATCATATATGGATGTTTGATTATAATATTGTATAAAAACAATATTACTTTCAAAGCTCAGGCCAAAATGCATGTGGACCAGACAAGCACTGAGTAGGACCCAGGTCTCTATGCTGTGCTGCCTGTGCGGCTTATTGGTACGATGGGTGCTCCTGCAGGGAAGGGAGGGATTGACTTACGAATAAAACCGCAGTCCATACTCACCGGGGTCCTTGAGCTCTCTACACACCACATTGTGCATGAACAGGGGCTGGCGGATCACCTTCACCTTCTCCACGCGTTTCACAGGCTTGGTGATGAGCAACACGTCAGTGAACAGGAAGCAGTACACGTCCATCTGTGTGCGCACAAGGGAGTCCGCCAGTTAAAATTAACTGTGTGATAACAGTTACATTTTACAATGACCTGGCTGTTCTAGGTTACTGCAGAAGTAAACAAGATTTATCACTTGTCAGGAGGACTGAAAGCACAAGCCTCACTGACCCTACTGTCCTTGCCCTCCTTCATGCGCAGCGACCCCTCCAGGTGCAGCTGCCGCGTCTCCTCGGGGGGCGTCCCCTTCATGGGGGCCGTCAGGTCAAAGTGGTTGAACTCGCGCAGGATCTAAAAAGCCAGGTAGTCTGGGTTACCATTGAAGCGCGCACAGCTGACAGGTGGACCTGCGGCCCAAGATACCATTGCTGTCAGCCAAAATCCACACATGTAGCGCAGGTAGTTATAAACAGTACAAGTATGCACAACAGTTACAAGAAATATACTCAGGTGCCTGGTTATCCCTGACAATGGTGTCTGCTGAAAACAGGTTATGACTATTAACACCACAGCACCCACCTTCTCCACCTCCTCGCTACCTCCATCTACTGCTTCATAGGACTCTATGCGTCCAGAGATGGAGGCCAGCTTCTTCTGCTCCTGGCGCTGCCGCATCTGGGAGTCCACGCTGTTAATGAAGGCCTCGACCGAAGCCACCTGTGGGGGGGGCACCGCCCACAGTTAGGTAAACGGCACTGTGCTCATTACTGCTTACGTTTTAAACTATTTGTGGTCCTATGCTGTTGGCAGACGTGTGATGTCTGAGACGAGGCTAGCGGGCATGGTGACGTGGAGCGGGCGGTGGCCTTCCTCACCATGCCAGCGAGGGCGTCGCGGGCGGCCGGCTCGTCCGTCTTCTTCAGCACACTCTTGAGCAGCAGTGGGTACTTGGTGAGCCGCTGGTGGGGCTTTACCAGCATGTCTGCCAGCTTCAGTCGGTTACACTGCTTGTGTGTCTCCGCCCACTGCCATGAAGAGGGATGGGAGCCAGTGGTGAAGACCGAGAGACTTCCAACCACCCACCCCGCACTGCTCACCACACTCCAAGCGACAGCATATGCTTCTAACAACTGTTATTCATAACTGTAAAGCACCTTAAGGGAACTCTGTATTGAGATGCTATATATAACTTAACTGAATATATATCAGCATTGTGATTAGAAATTAACTAGGGAAAAGTGGCTTAACTGAGGTGGAGACAGAGCTGCACACAGCAGTGCTTCCCACTAAAACCTCACTTTCATAATCGAGGGTTCACGCACACACAGCAGTAAAGAGCCTGGCCAAGGAAGTGCACCTCTCAGAACTTGTGCATTACCAGCGTTTCACTAACATGCACTTAAACTTCGTGTTGAGTTAAAGGATTCAAAAAAATCCATTTAGAAGAAGCATCTAATTCATTTGCACGATAATTAAATGTACACTTGGAAATACAGACAGATGACTATAGGGTGCCACATGGCAGAGGTACACACTCACCGTCACGTACGTCCTGAAGGGCTCGTTGTCCCGCAGCAGGTTACGCATGTACTCCATACACGCCTCCTCCTCCATGCAGTAGCGAATGTAGGGCTTGAACCGGACGTCGATCTGCACACAGGTTACGAGGGCGTGAGCAGGCGTGAGGAAGAGCTGGGAATCTGCTCTGTGATCGACCGAAGTATTAGGTACAAATATCCGGCAGAAGGCAGCCGATCAACAGCTGCCTCCCAATCCCAGGAATCCCAGCTTCTGTCCTTTATGAAGTCACAGTACAGATACACAGGTACAAAACCCCAGTCTCAATTTGATACCCCATTGTAGTGTCTACACTAATACAAACAGAATGTAGTTTTTGTGTGTGTGTGTGTGTGTGTGTGTGTGTGTGTGTGTGTGTGTGTGTGTGTGTGTTCGCGTGCATAGACAGCCACTCACTGTTCGGAAGCCCTCCTGCAGGTGGGTTGGGTCGAGCAGCGTGCGGCCCTGCCGGGCCTTCTCCAGAGCAGGCAGCATCACGTCCGCCCACAGAGACGTGTGCAGCCGCACGATGTCCTGGATGTTGCTGAAGAGGCGCGTGGGGTCCACCTCGAGGAGGAGCCGGCTGTCCTGCAGGTTCAGCAGGCAGCAGAGAAAGAGCTGCGAAGGGGAGGGGGGGGCATACAGGGGAGGTCATCATGGAGGAGAACCACACCCAGAGGAGGACAAGCTTCAACAGTCAGCATAAAGACAACAAAGTGTCCATGCCCTAGATCTGGTGGTGGAATGACAGCCTGTGAGACACTCACATCGGTGATGACCCTCAGCTTCTTTATGTATGTGGCCTCTGTCTGCAGGAGCTCCCAGATGGCCTCCTGCTGGTGGAACTGGCGTCTGCTTAACAACTGCAAAAAAGATGAGGGATGACTTAAAAAAATAAAAAATAAAAATAAAAAAAATAAAAACACACACAAGCCTGTGTAAACAATCGCAAACACAGTCTGTACTCCACATGTCAGCTCTCCTGTGTTTTGAGTGACCCAGAAGGTCAGATGTTACACAAACTTGTGCTGATGCCACAGAGTTCCTCATTTGTTCTTTTCATTCTTAGTTTCATAAGCAAGTAGCAGAACACAAAAACAAAACTGAATAAGGGCTGCCAATTACTGCTACACACCTTTTAAAGAGGCATCAACAGTGCAGCCATCACACCATCAGGTATTGAACAGGCAGCCTGGAGCACCACATTACCATATATACACTGAAGCATTTATAAACCACAGAGTGGCCGGCCCATTCTTTCAACTTTCATCTGTGCAGTGGGATGGGAGGTGGTTAACATTCAACTCAAGACTGCGTGAACTTATATATTGTGCTTTAGAAAGCATAAGTATGGAGGTTGGGGGGGTCCACATCAGTATAGGTGTGCCTATACATTCCCGGGGCACCTCCAATCCTGCTGACGGGAGCGCTCAGAGACTCGCGTGCAAGCGTGCGTGCTCCCTCTCTGCGATTCTCTGTACTTTCATGCTTCTGGGGGACTGTGGGGGAGTGTGCAAGGGGGGGCATACCTCAGGGCTGTCCAGCAGCTGCTGCCAGCTGTCCTCCAGGGCCAGGTTTGTCTCGCTTTCCTCCTCCCAGGAATCCTGGTGGAAGGAGAGCTGGGGCGGCACCTTGGGCAGGCCGAACGTGCTGTACGAGTGCAGTTTGTTCTGCAGCTGCTCCAGGCGGTCCAGCTCCTGCGAAACACACCGAGACGCCTTCTCACCACCTCCACTCAATTCACACGCGAGTGGAACACCGCTGACGTGTGAAAACGTGAACCGAGCAAAGGCAAGCGTGACTGTAGTTCATAGAAAAACAAAACGCCTTTCTTTAACAAGTGTGATGTAATTAGAGGTTGTAGCATTTGCCAAAACATCCTATTTGTACAGCTAGCGTGGTTAGGGCTCACTTATGCACTTCCTTCTCAAACCTAACAGTTTGCTGCTTAATAAATACAGAGTTTAATGTGTGAGGAGATATCTTCCACTAACCAAAGGCTGCTGTACAAAAGGAAACCAGGAAACCAGACAGATGTGGCCTCCAAATCATAAAATTAAAAAAAAATCATCTTGAAAATAATCGGTTTGTCTGGCACTGGACTCCAGTGGTTTTCATCATATATGACTGACAGAAGCTTATCTGTTGCCATATAAACCAGATCATGTCAGACTCAATGCCTCTGTCATGTGGAGTACCACAGGGTTTGGTTTTGGGACCTATGTTGTTTTTATTGTATATGATCCCTCTTGCTCAGATTATTCAGCTTTTCAAACACATATCTTATTGCCTATATGCTGACAACATTCAGCTGTATTGTTCTTTCAGGGAGTCTGACTTTCACTTGTTGTCTACACTGTTGGAATGTCAGGGAGTCTTGTGTCAGGGAGTGGTTAGGCAACAATTACCTTCAACTAAATCCTAATAAAACAGAAATTTTGATCACTGCACCAGATAAGAAAATTCCGCAGATCAGGCAACACCTTGGTTCCTTGGGCTCCTCTGTTCAGTTGAGCCTTAGGAACCTCGGGGCTGTATTTAGCTAATCTATGTCTTTAGACCAACATTTAGGATGGATGGTCAAAAACTGTTTTTATAATCTGCAGAATATTTCCAAATTGAGGAAAATGTTGTCTAGTGCTGATCTAGAGATGATTATACATGCATTTATTTCATCTCGTCTGGACTATTGTAATTCACTTCTTTTTTTTTTTTGTTTTGTTTTAACAAACATGCTCTAAATCGTCTTAAGATTGTACAAAACTCAGCAGCGAGGCTTCTGACAGGAACCAGTAGAAGAGCCCACATCACACCAATTTAATATTCTCTTCACTGGTTACCAATCAAATTTAGAATTGATTTTAAAATCCTAGTGCTCACCTATAGAGCACTTCATGGCCAAGCTCCTGAGTACATCTCTGACCTGTTGACCCCTTACTGCTCCTCCAGAGCCTTGAGGTCATCAGGTCAAAATCTGCTTGTGGTCCCTAAAACCCATTTTAAAACTCGGGGGGGGAATCTTTCCTTTCAGGCAGTAGCTCCCAGACTGTGGAACGTCCTGCCCCTGTCTCTTCGTGTGGCGGAATCTGCCGATTCTTTCAAAAAGCAGCTGAAAACACTTCTCTTTAGACAAGCTTTTAGCTTTTGCTGAGTTGCCAGGACACTCACCTTGGCAAAGGGGCTTGTGCCTGTGCCCGAGCTGAAGAAACCGCTGAATCGGGTGGTTCGATTCTTGCGACCTTCTGGACATATGGCAACAGCAGCGGAGGCAACGGGGAGAGAGCCGCCCATGTGGGCCAGCGAGTCGGGGGAAGGGATGTTGGAATCACCGAGGAAGGCCGTCATGTTCTTCCTGCGGCGCGACTGACCCTGGAAGGTTAAGGTGTAGGGGGGTGGAGGGAAGCAAACTCAGTCAGTCTAAACACAAATGCATCAGTTTGTATAGAAACAAACCTATGCGACTAAGATGTACACCTCCAGTCCAGAAGTAAAAATGACAACATAAAAAAATACAGGAAGGAAGACTCCACAAGTGGGGAGAGGGGGGAAGGAGATCACAGAGGAGCTGGTTCCTGAAGGCCATCACAACAGCACATCAAAACCTCCATGGCCATGAACAGAAGGGAAAGGGGAAGCAGAAAGAAGGAAATGGAGAAAATTGCTAAATAACACCTGATGTCACTGATCAAAGATGATAATAAAGACAGGATACAAAGAAAAGAATGCAGCGGCTGGAAAGATGGGGGTTCCACGATGACATCATGAGATGCAGGAGAGGCCAACAGGAGGAAGAAGTTAAGGAAGCATAAGCCCTGAGAGACAGCTGACTTCATGTTGGAAAAACTCCCAAGGAGAAGGACCACAAAGAAAGATCCCGGGATGGAACAATCATTAGGTCATAGTTTACAGAAGACACCATTATTCTAACCTTACAAACCACTGAATCTGCAACCCTGCCAGTGTACTGTGTGCTTTGTATTGCCATTAAAAACTCATTACCACAAGTCACTGAGCATTGGGTGCCACCTTTATCATGAAAAAAATGGAGAAATACAATATTCATGCCCCACTGGGTGGGGGGAACATATGCCCAGTAATCAGTTCTAAATACATTTTTTTTCCACATCAATTTCATCTGATGATGAACTGCTACAGGAGTCACAACAGAAAAATGTCAAACAAGCACAAATAAACAGAACACTGAGAACGTCAGTCAGCTGGCCTGCATGTGCAAATATCCGCCATGCTGGGCACTGAGACAGGGCCATGACAAACGGGAAGAGGGGTGGCAAAGAGAGTGCGGTGGGGTCAAAATAAAGGCCAACAAAACCACGTCTGCAGACACAGTTCTTGTAAAAGGGGCATCTGACCCACCTCGGCCAACTGAACCAGAAGTTATCACAGACGGCTTTCATGTGAACGGTAAGCAGTGGAAGGCTGGGCGCAACAGCAACGCCGTGAACGTAAACGCACAGAGGCTGAGACGCCTCGTGCGTCGCCAATACATCGACAACCACAGCAAACCTGCAGCCGTGGACGTGACCATCACCGTTCGACCACAGCACGTTTGTGTCGTTATGCAAAGCCCCCACAAGCAGGATGCAGGCTCTCCGATTTGTTACCCAGTGCCCGGGGGCATCCCACGATGCCCGCGCCTGCTGCAGGACTGAGGAAGGGTGTCACACAAAAAGTCTGACAAGGTCAAGGGGGCAACTTATTTATGAGCCCTGCTGCATCTGTAAAACGCATGACCCTGCCACTCTTAACCAGATGAATGGGTTTACTATTAATTAAAAGTCACAAAAAGTCACAGAGCTACTCAAGGCCCTGGAAAAACAATAAAAAAGTCCAAAAGGGGAAAAAATTCCTACTCCTTTTCAGGACAGTCACACAAGTGAAAAGGCAGGGGGTTCTTCATGAACTTATGAGACAAGTGTTCTTATAAAAGTGTGGAGCACTATTCTTTCTATTCAACTCTGCTAGCACAGCCAAACTCTTGTGTAACTCCATAAACTAACAGTCCCCAGCTGAATGAGCAAATCCTGTCCAGGGGAGAACGTCTCAGGAATCCTGGACGCGGAGATAAGCGCACAGATGGCGGCTCGGCGACGGGAAAGGGCTGAAAAGGCCAGACTAATGACAATGGACAATTTCCTGAAACCTTACTTAGAACATGAGCTAGGCTGTGTTTGTTTAGCTTGAAGGGGGGACACCCCTTTCAAATGACAGGCAGTGAATTATAGGACATGACCCTGAAGCTATGTTCTCAACAGAGAAGAATGGCATTTCAGTCCTGCAAATGCAGAGAAGGCTCCACAGCAAAAAACTGTGCAGTATGGAAATTAAGTCTTTGTTAGGAGCATGTACACAGGTAGTTTAATTACATCCTACTATAAACACAGTGAAAACACAAGCCGTACTCACCACGGAAGCCAAAGGCATGTCAATGACCATCGTAATTGTCCACCTGAGTACTCTTCACAGTGCACCCAAGCTGGCGCAGCTTGGGACCACCACCACACATGCACGCACCTACGTAGTGATGCAAACCTGAGCTCCCGCTGCAAAGCAGCCGTTGAGCAACGGACCTAGGTACAAGCAGTACTCCCCCGAATCGAGACGTCGTCACTTTATGTCGAGCGTGGCTTTGGGTAGAATCCCCCAGAACACTGACCGACCGGACTTTGTGACATCTAGGGTCCCTGCAGCGTGCCCTTAACTCCTGCCAATCCCCCGGTTCTGAGTGCATCAATTACCCTGCTCTGTGAGGTGAAACTGTCTGACTGAGCTTGCCCGACCGCATTGCTGAGAGGGACTGTCCTGGCGTCATGGCAACAGGAGGATCTTAACCATTGTGTGAGCAGGAAAGGGGAGGCGGGGCCAAGGGCCTTCCATCTGCATGCAGAAGGAGGGGCTGAGGGAATTGCATGCTCTGTGGACATCCTGATGCTACATATGCCAACTGTTCCCTTGACGTGTTGGTTTTTGTTCCGCCTTCTGATACGCCTAATATGCTTGTACTCCTCCTCCTTCTCGCAGACCTCTGCTTTTTTTGGAAGCAGGCTGGTTTCCTAACTGAACCGGCGGACTTTCCCAGTCACCATGCTGATGGTGTGTATTCGCATGGGACTCATTAACACTCAGACACAAGCAGGCACCTGTGTCACCACAAACACTTAAACAATACAAAACATGGGTGACAGAACAGGAAAAACACACCAGGAGAAACTTTCAATGAGCCTGGCACAGAGTGACGTACTTGACATGTAATCAGTGCTCGTGCCATTCTGTACACGAACGTGACCTTTCTCAGTAAACATCTCCCCATTCTGGTAATGGGTCTGGACCTCCCCACTCTACAGTTACAGTACTCGCTCCACTAACGGAAAACGACTAAATTCATTCCACTTCCCGTCGTCTTTCAATTTCTCTGTTTGAGCGTTATTGGCAAAAAATTGCTATCAAAGAAATGAAGCCAGAAACTTAACTGAAACTTATGCACTTTGACTATAGGAACTTATTGTTAGCTGGATTCCCAGATATTGTCTGATCTTATTTTAGTTAGTTACTTACTTTACTCAACTCTATGGGGAAATTCCATTGCTGCAGTAGCCAAGACAGTGTACAGATAGGTTACAACTAAAGGTAAGAACAAATAAGGACATTTCTAAAACTATATAATAAGAAATTAGAAATGAAAAAAAAAAAAAAAAAAAAACAATGCGCTAGTGTACCCTTATTCATTTGTAAGTCGTTTTGGACAAAGGCATCTGCTAAATGAATAAATGTAAATGTAACCAGACCAGATGGGTAAGCAGATGGCTCATAATACATTTTTTTAAACAATGAAAACTACACTTGCATTGTATACTGTAAGCATTCTGTGACCATGCTCTGTGGTCACATAGATCTGTATTCTCACTATAAAGCACATCCTCCATTAGGACTACTTACTGCCTTCCTCACTCAAAACAAAACTAATTTACTGTAACAATTTTCTCAAAAGTTTACCCTTCCTCTGTAGGGACGGTGTGCCTTTTTCCAGTCAGTTTCAATTGTAAATCTTTCAACCCATCATCTTTCCCGTAAAACCTACTGTGCTTCTTATTACTTCATAGCATACCTACATAATATGTAAGAGATCAGTTAAACAACTGTAAACTTTGGTGCCAGTGTAGATCATTATCAATCAGCTGACAAGACGTGAACTACGGTAAAGATCCAAAAGTCTGTGTATTGCAGTTTTAAATTGTAATTATTTGGCAAACCATGTCTGTTTGTTCAATTCAATTCATTCGATTCATTTTTATATAGTGCCTTTCACAACAGCGTGCCTCAAAGTGCTTTACACAGAAAATTACAGAAATCAAAGAATACAAATGAATGAAGCCAGACAACAACTTGTTAAAGTTAATACCGTGATATCCCCCTCCCCCGCCCTAGTTTTACCCTTTTGTAGTTACTGCATTAAGAACACAGGATTTCTATAACAGTGTAGTGACTGAGAAACGGTTTGACGATCTGTTAAATTACGTACAATGTAAAAGGAGGACAAAACAAATCAGATCAGATGTTTTACTACTAAATTTCTAATAAGGTTTGTAATTTTAAGTTATTTTTCAACTACACAATCTACCATGAGCGACTCCTCTTGAACATGTAGCAAACTGCAAATAAATGTGGGATTTTGTTTTTTGTGTGGTAAAACTGGCAGACTAGCGAAGACATAACATCCTGCTCTTGTAACATCTGAAGAATGTTGAAGGAAATTCATGATCACTCAAGTCTTTTGGGGTGAAAATTGGCTGATTTCAATCAGTTAAAACAGGTCAGACATCCCAAGTTATCTAGTACATAATGTAGACTCCAGTGGCAAGAATAGTTACTGTATCTTTGGATTAATTAAGTGACCTAACCATAAGAATATATCCACTTTACAGAGTAAAATTTGATTGCTAAGCAGACCGAATTCAACATTAACAATGGTGTCTGATACTGACGGTTAATTGTTAATAAGACAGCTAGTTAATCATACTGGCAGATAAACGGTGGGAAAACAGTCTGGTCATAACTTCAAACAACCCCCACCCCATGCCTGCCGCCACCACACACACACACACACACACACACACACACACACACACACACACACACACACACACACGAATTGTGTCACACTAGAAAGGACAACCTTCATAATAAATAAGGCTACACTTAAGGACAATTAAAACCAGCGTGACAAATCCATCAGAGGAATAACTGTGCGAAAGTCCGCACTGGCACCTAAAGCGCAGGCGCACGAACAAAAGAGCATTCAAAATGCGGGAGATTAACATGCGCGATAAATCAGCCATCAAACAAAAGCAGCACAGAGCCTCTAACGTGTCTGACACTTTGCTACGGAGCATAATCTGCATCAAACAAGCATCACCGCAGGTACAGCACAGACCTCAGGAATGTTCCCTTCCGTATGTCCTTGCCTTATCTCAGCCTTTCCACTCACCATCACCTTCATTATCTCTAGCCGCACTCAGAAACATTTGCAAAAAGGTAACTCAATCAGGAGCAAGACACGGGCCTCTGATGGTATTTGCAAGGGTTTCCTCTGTAGAGGAAAAGTGCATCAAATCAGTCGTCTAAATTTCCACATGCAGACATCAGACAAGATATGAAATCGCAGCATACATTTGTTATATTGAAAATGGAAAGACCAGATGGACAATATGGCTAAAAACCTGTGAACATGGAGTGAGAATGGTCTATATCAGAACAGGAAACCCTCCTATTTTCTTTCACTATCAAAACATGCCAGCAGCCCCGGTGCAGCTCCCTGGCCAGTTCTCAGGCCCTCTCACCTGGCACTGCTGGGTGACGGGTACCTCATGCGGCTTGCCATCCCCATCCTCCTCAGGAACCAGGTGAAGGAGGTCCCAGCTGTGCCAGGATGTCAGGCGCCCAAAACGCACCATGGTGCAACTGCCGTATCTCCACAAAAAGCAACGCAGAGACCTCTCTTCCAAAAGCTCGAAAACACGAACGGGAGAGGACGGTCTGGGAAGAGGATGGTTTTGATCCAACTACTAGTCCTGATGGTGTATGTGAACCCATTCAAAGATGTGAGGACTGTCACCATGAGTGCTTCAATGGATTCTCTGTTCTCAACGCAGTCCACACCCTCAATGCTTGGTCTCACCCACCAACTAAAGAGGCTTGCAAAAAAAAAAAAAAAAGTGGGGGGGCGGGCCCCGCCGCCCCGCGGGCGGGGGGGGGG
>JABJVR010001695.1:3740-18707 GCA_025773905.1 Chitala chitala
TTGGCTAACACAACTCATAGCTAACACAATCCTTGGCTAACACAACTCATAGCTAACACAACTCATAGCTAACACAATCCTTGGCTAACACAACTCATAGCTAACACAACTCATAGCTAACAAAGTCTTACTTAACACAACTCTTGGGAAATGGTGCTAATGCGATGCTGACATGGGTTGGGTAACACTGTAGTGTGTTAGTGGACATATTATCTTATTAAAGTGCAAAAGCCAAAAAAGTGCAAAAGCCATTAAAGTGCAAAAGCCAAAAGCCACAGAATGGAAGGTTTGGGTGTATTTATGTAGCATAGATGTTCAGTTTTTTATTCTATCCTTTTTTGGTTTCATTTTATAGTTTTGTTTTAGGGAATGTCATTACGTTTTTCGTATTTCACTCCCGCAGACATGCCCACTTGTGTGTGTCGCTACACCTTATCAATAACGGCGGCTCAAGGGGGTTTTCGATATATGTGTGACATAAAGATCAGCACGAAGACAGAGAGCTTGAGGATTTGTGGATCCAGCCCAGGTTTACTCTTCTTTTCTCCACAGCACAGAGTAATATAGGGCTGTATTCACCTTATTGGGGGTTAAAACCCTGCAGTTCTGTCGTGACATTGCTCAGACAGATTACACACTCACAATCCAGCTCGCTCTATTTCACTACAGTAATCAACAAAGTTTAACCGGCAGCACTACAGACTGACAATCCAAAGATAGTGTTACATTTACAAATGATTAATAACACAAAAATCTACCAGAGTCTTTTAGTGAGAAATTGTCAGTCTACCTCCCACCCCTTACAATTGGCTCCATTATGGTTTGAGAACTCAATTTCCCAGAGTTCCTCTGGGTCCGCCTCGTTACGGCGCCTGTGTTTGTGAGCAAATAGTTGGGTTTAAAACTCATATCTAAGTTGTGTTACAGTTATTTTACCTTTAAAATGCAGCATATTACCACGTTCGTAAAATCGTACATAATTGCATTAAGACATTATAAGGTAAGTAAAGGTTCCGTATAATTTGGTGTTTTATTAGTATTGGCTGGATTATTTTATAGACGTTTTCTTCAGAAGTTACCAATGAACGTTAGTATTATTATTATTATATTTTTTTGTTTTACATTAACGTTAGTCAAACAGAATTCTATCCGTTATATGTACATTAATTTCAAATCTAGCTGTATAAAATCTCATCTTTTTGTGTTTTACTATTCATTCATTGAAATGCTTCAGTTACTCAACGTGGGGTCATGGACAGTGTACATACTGACCATACTGGACTGAACAGTGAGCACAGCCAGGGCTTGTACACACACACACACACGTGTGTGTGTGTGTGTGTGTGTGTGCAAATGCACAAACAAACTATAGTGGTAGAACAATGCATGAGGGTGAAAATGTAGGAGAGCTCTGTATACTAAAACAGTCAGTGTAAGCAGTGTGTTTATAGCAAATAACCTCATACTCAGTATAAACTGCATGCATTTTGTTAATTTATTGAGATGTTTGATGTGCTGCAGCTGAATGCTGTGATTTAATTAGTTATAATGTAAAGTATCCCCATTTCAGCTCGTAACACTGAAGTTATGTGGTTCTCGTGTCTCACAGCAGCCCTTGATTTTCTGAAATTACACCATAGCCCATAAATGCAGAAATGTATTTATGCCAATCATGTTTATTCACTTTTGGAAAAGACATCATATAGAGCAGCTGTGTTTAGATAAAACACAAGTGACACCAAAAAATTACCAAAAGGTTTTAGGTTTTAAGCGTGGATTTCACGGCGTTTGAAGTCTGCCTTCGTCACAGACACGGTGCACAATTTTATCGCAGCCAAAAGTGAAACGAGGGGTTCCTGGTCATTTGTCTGTTGGAGCAGAGTCGGGGTACTCGTGCGTGCCTTTGGAATCTACAATAAGATGGCACTGGAACCCACTGATGAATTAGATCTATCACTGAAAATGAAATCATGACACGCTCTGATAGATGTTTCACGGTCTGCTCGCAGCACTGTAAGAGGAGAAAGGGGGAAGAAAAAAGAATCGGATCAACTAACAGCAGTTGCTGGGTCCAGTGTTGGCACAGGGCACGGGGTGATGTGGAAATCAGCAGGGTGACCCAAATGGGTGGGTGCTGCACGTGCTGGAATTCACAGACTGGGTGGTTTTATGGGCACATGGCAATCCTGCACTGGAGAAAGACTGTCAGGAACGAGACAGGGTTGGGCTGTAACGAAGTCTAACGATAACGATGATCATCTTGGTGAACGTTGCTTCTTTTCAGTCTTGTTTTATTCTTGTTCTATTTCTTGTTTCTAAAGATGATAAAGGGCGACATAATTCACTTAGAATTAAAAATGAAAAGGTGCCTGATATTGTGGTCAGTGTTGTTTGTGCACTAAAGCACACAAGGTGAGCTGCAGAATGACGGCCCGGTGCTCACAGCTACCGTGAGTTTGGCTGCGGCTGACAAGGCCTGACCTGCTCTCTGCCCTGGCCACTGTTAGCTGTACTCTTTCACATCAGCTACGTGCACGTGAGAAACAAAGGCACAAACCTGTGTTTGTGTCTCCCGCACTGACGGAAGTGCTGTTGCCTTCTCCCTTACTGTCCTCAGATTCCAGAACACAATGTCATTAAATCAGATTACTAATTGGTGTTGTTATGGTCTGTTTGGTATGTAGTGTGTTTTGGCATTGCTTCATGGGATGTTTCCTGCATTGTTGTGATCCAGATGGCACAAACTGTATTTTTAAAATGGCTAAACGAATGTGTAACGTGTCATCACATGGAGTGAAATATTAATATCCTGATATAATGGTGTTTGACATCATGTTTGTTAATTTGGATAATCATCCATGTTATTTTATAAAAATTTTTTGTATCTCAGCATCCATGGAGCATGACAAGTGTGAGAACTTTTGTGTAGTTTGTGCTGTCTGCTTCCAGTGATCCTGTGAATTTCCCTCAGCCAAGGGGTCAATGAAATTGCAGCACATCTCATATTGGAACCTGTCAATCACCTGCGCTCTGACAAACGGTAGTTGAAGAAATGAACACTAAAGGAGTTTTCCTGTTTGAAAGAACAGGGCATAGATATGGTATACCTAATGTCTGTGAGTAGTAAGAAGAATAAAAATATTTCCCTCTTGAAATGTTACAGTTCATTTTCCTTTAATGAAGATGCAGTCTTCTCTCCTGAGCCAGATGCTGGGGTATGCCATGTTGGCACCTCCTGGGCTTGAGATGTGGGTCCACCTGCCTGTCCTTCATGCTGCCCTTGTCGCCCTGCCCACGCTGTGTAAGAGTTGGTTAGCACTCTCCTCACCACAAGCACAAGTGTATTTATATGTTTATGAAAGGTGGGGGGGCTTGTGTACACCATCCATTCTAGAAGGGGTGTCGGCTTACTGTGGGAGTAAAGATAAATTAGAAGCACATGTGTTTGTTCCTGATATCTGAGATTTGCATCTTGGGGTCTTTTTAGTTTAAGTGTAGTCACTTGTAATATTGTGAAAAGTTGTCAATATTCTTGGATTTTGACTTTGTCATTAGGTGGTTCCTTTTGCCTGACACTGAGCCTGGTCCAACAGTGTTGACACCAGGAAAGACAACAAAAGGCAAAGGAAGCGATGAATGCCTGCGTGCTCAGTGACGGACAGACTGATGTTTGCATGAAGTGCCATGAGGAAACCGCAGGTTCCGTGGTGAGCAAGATGGCTGGTTTGAACTGTGGACTCAAACTAGGTTCTCTCACAGCCATAGAACAACACCATGATGAGAGGCGATGCACTGGTATGGTCAGTTCTCTGAGCTGTGACCTTTGACCCTTCGGTTTCAATAGCATTTCAGTATTCCACCCTTATCCTGCTATAGTAATGTGCTAAACTTGGCAATAATATGAGCCATCTGTAGGAGATCTGTTTGATGTAAAATTTGGCAGTAATTCAAATGCTCCTTGAAATGTATAGAAAAACCTTCAGTGGTGGGAACTCTTGAACAGAAATCTTTTGATTTTTGTACTCTGTGATGTCGGCAGCTAAAAAAGGCCTAAAGTTCGCCCTGAGCCCATCCAGTATGGAATGGGATCCCAGCCCAAAGCAAGACAGCCATTCAGCTGTCCCACCTGTTTGGGGATTCATCAGGACTCACATGTTTGTGTATAATCCAGGGTACAGTCAAAAAATGTGTATATTCTTTTAAATACTGTAAACTTTTATCTCATGTATTACAATAACTTTTAATGAAGTACAATACCAATTATACAGACTTGGTCTTGTTAAAGCAAATGACCCAGACCCTGGATGTTGCCATGGTCACCCTCATCACCCTCTGCATCCTGCTCGTATCGGTGTCAGACATCACTTTATCTGGAAGCAAACACAGCTGTCAGACAGCAAGCAGACGGCCCCCGTGCAGCCAGACGGAGCTACAGGCTGAGTAGGGGGGTGAGGGGGACTGGATGAGGAGTGTGATGAGTGGATGAAAGCCAGTCCTCGTCTACTATGCAGCGGGGCTGCTGCTCGTATGTTGTGACTCTGTCTTCTCGTGTTGGGATTCATGGTACAAACAAACAGTAAAACATGGAGCGTAACATGGCTTTTCACAAAAATGCTTACGTTTTTAGGGCTAGGTGTTCTGTTTTTGCCAAAATTGTGCTCTCTAAAGATGATATTGTGAAGAACATGATAGAATGTATGGTTGGTTATTACTTTGACTGTGTTAAAAGTTTTTCCACCATTGAGATAATGTCCTATCTCCAACCCAACACACTGCCCCAATCACAACATTGAAACTGCTGCAGATTTGTCGTCTTTTGTTGTTGTGTAAAATTGTTTCCCTCTGACCTGTTAGACCCACAGTTCATCCCACAGCATTAGTGTGCAGCCAGTCTTCACACTTCTCAGTGTCGTACACCTGAGGACGACGCCCCGCCCGGTCTCCACACTTCTCAGTGTCGTACACCTGAGGGCGACGCCCCGCCCGGTCTCCACACTTTTCAGTGTAGTACACCTGAGGGCGACACCCCACCCGGTCTCCACACTTCTCGGTGTTGTATACCTGAAGGCGACGCCCCGTTCAGTCTCCACACTTCTCGGTGTCGTACGCCTGAGGGCGACGCCCCGCCCGGTCTCCACACTTCTCGGTGTCGTACGCCTGAGGACGACGCCCCGCCCGGTCTTTCGGCACGCGTCCTGTCCTCTTGTTTCTGTGGCCATCTGAAGTGGGGAGGGTTCTCATCATGGACTCTCAGTTGGAGCTGCTGGTCTTCCTGGGGACATGGTGCAGAATGTAACAGTCACAGCTCTCAGAGTGACAAAGCTGGCACTAATTTTAATTAATAAAATTTGACTTTCTTTGTGAATTGGCGCTGTTTTTTTTGTGAGATGGCACTTACACTGAGTGGGGGGAAGTGTCAGTGTTGATACCAGCAGTGTTAAATAGAAAGCAAAGCAGTAAAGGTAAGATATGTAATTGTGTGTGTGTGTGTGTGTGTGTGTGTGTGTGTGTGGTATTGGGAATGAAAAGCACCATATTTGCAGATGTCTAATTGATCCTAATTTTAGGTACTCAAGTTCAGTAATTATGCTTTCCCACATATTTGAAATGGGTTAATTGCCTTTGGATAATACCGATTACTATGGCACTTTCCATCCCACATGAACACAGCGATAAGCAGAAGGCTGCTTTCTCACTGGCCGGCCCAATAAGACGGCCTTAGCTGTTAATTAGATGTCTCTCATCTGTCCAGACATGTACAAGGTTAAAGCCAGCTGGTCATTTTTGTTCGACCGCTCATGTTTTGCTGAAAGTCCAGGTGAGTCTTTAATTTCAGTTTCCTGACCGCCTGCGGGGACGGCAGGTTGGGGTTATGGTTTAACGCGCTGTGTTCTAACCCTAGGTGCACGCTGTCTGCTCTCTGGTTGCCATGCGGGTGGTCAGACAGTGCTCCTCCTGCCGCGGAGCGTGGGTGGCGGCTCTGCCTCCTCGCACCGCCGATGCTCCTCGCCCCCCTCGCTGCTGAACACTTACGCTGAGCACAAACACTCAATATTGATGACTCTCTCCCCCTCCTTTCCATTCATTTCCTACGTTTGCCGCAGAACGTTGGTTGGCGTGTTAATCACTGTGGAAACGAGGAGACTGGAGAGCTAGCGGGACTGGGCGGTGTCATGGGAACAGACAACAGGCGTTATTGTGAAGAAGGGGGAATTGGAGAAAGTAGGCAGGGAGAACAGATGTGTTTTCAATTTGGACTTGAACAAAGAAAGGGGCAGAGCCCGTGTCATTTCTCAACACTAAAGTTACAGAGCACGA
This sequence comes from Chitala chitala, assembly GCA_025773905.1. Taxonomy (NCBI): domain Eukaryota; kingdom Metazoa; phylum Chordata; class Actinopteri; order Osteoglossiformes; family Notopteridae; genus Chitala; species Chitala chitala. Next base: position 10,059 of record JABJVR010001695.1, read on the forward strand.
CAGCAGCAGGCCATAAAAAACACATCACTTCGTGTTCTCTCTCTGCCATTTTTTTCCCTGTGCGTTAGACAAGATCCTTTCTGTGTCTTAATAAAGTGTAACCAGCAATTAACATCATGACGCCGTAGGGTTCCAGGATTCTGTACACTGTCCTGAAATTCATTATTTATTACTTTTTTCGGTCGCTCGTCTTGTATTTCAAAGGCTTCGGAGCCTATGCACAGCTATAACGAGCTCCTGGGTTCTCATGCAAGACAAAACCGCTGAGACTGCTTCTGTCAGGGCTGGAAGATTCCAGAATGTGCCTAGGAGGCCTGACAGCCAGCTCAGCAGGTGTCAGAAGTGCAGAGCGGATGTAAGGGCTGCAGGACATCTTGGATCACTGTCACGTCATCTCAGCATGGAAGGACACGATGATAGTTATACCTCAGCTCTATGTTATGCATAAATTCACCATAATGTATTTTTACTACAACATATGGCCGTGTGGAATAAGCAGTTGATGAAAGTTGACGGTTTTTACTCTGTACTGCTGATGACGGGTAATATGGTCTGCTTGAGACGCCATTAATTAAAGTTGCCAGTTCTGATCATGTCCACTTTAGAGACTCTTTCCTGTGTTGTTAACTGAAATGTATGGCTATGGTGTGTTTTCTGTGCAGGACCTGTCAGGTGGATGCTGAATGCTACCTGTAGTGGAGATGTCTCGTGTGTTTTTTTCTGTCACTAGTTCTGCCTTGAGCTCCACTGAAGAACCAGCAGGTGGATGGTTAACTGCTAAACTAGGTAAATGTGTGCCTGGTGCAGTTAAAGTTCCTCCACAGAGGTGACCCTCGACAGAACAGCAGGTGTCTACAACAGAGATGGGAAGTGGATGGCATTACAGATGGACACACACACACACACACACACACACACACACTCTCAGGTATTTGCAGCAGAGCAGAGGTTGACTACTATGAGCGTGATAAGGCAGGCTCACTGGGTCTACGATTCAGACCCCCCCTCCCCCTAATCTTCTTCCCTTTCTTTCTCTGGCTCTTTTTCTATCACACACACACACTCATCTCGGGGAGGATGGTGGTTTTATGTGTATCTGTGGTGACTGTGTGTGGTTCTCGCCACAGCGTTACAGCTCTGTGTGGTACCCTGTGGTTCTCGCCACAGCGTTACAGCTCTGTGTGGTACCCTGTGGTTCTCGCCACAGCGTTACAGCTCTGTGTGTGGTCTGTGCGGACTGTAGTCCAGTGGTTACAACAAGGGCGAACGAGAAAGGAAATTCCCATAGGGCCACAGGGAACCTGACACTGCAGGCTTCTTTGGAAGGCACACATTTAGCCCTTGAAGATCACGGTGTCCCCTCAGTGATGGCGGAGTGCAGCAGGAGACCTGTAAGGAAGTGAAGCAGATTAATTTCATTTGGTCTAATTTCACACCAATTAAATATTCTTGCAAGACCCATCATGCTAAAGGAGATAAGAAAGAGCAGAGAGGCATCTTAGCCCCTTTATATCCAGCATGGTTGGTTCCATAGGCTCCCCCTTTCACTGCCAGCATGGTTGGTTCCACGGCAGCCCTTTGTCGGCACCACGGCGCCCCTAATCCTGTCACTTTGTTGAGGATGCAGATGGTGAGGGTTCCCAAACAAACATCAAGCTCTTTTATTTCATTACGGAGCTTTACTTTTGATCCTTTTTTTTAATACTTTTTGGTGTTGCTAAGTTGCAATGCGTGTGAGGTTCTTACTATTTACAGACTGTAGATATGAGCTATTTTTTATAAGAATGTTTAATCATTGAGTGTATAATGTTCAGTTCATGGGAATTCCTCTTGGAACATACCATGTTCAACATTTGTGTGTGTGTGTGTAATATTTTTTATGAGGATATAGAGATTTAATGTTGGGTGGCATATAGCTTGAACACTTTCCTTCCGATGACAAAGTTCAGTGTCGATATGGAAGCCGTTTCATCAGCTTCATCAACACGTTACCTGTTCCTTTAATGACTACACGTATTGCTAACGACTACACGTATTGCTAACCCTTGTGCCTACCATATATTTACAGCCAGCCTAAAAAATTTTTTAAAGCTCATTAGAGGTTTCTCAGTGGTGCTGAGGAGAAGAGCTTTTCTGTTGGAGCAGGTCGTACAGCCTTCTATTCTAGAGGGTCCCATTTGGACTCTAGCATGTCAGCGTGATTGCCGTGCTCGGGGGGTGTCTGGCTGTTACATAAAGACCTCGTTTGTATTTAGCATAAATGGCTCTGGAGCAGCTTTCAATGAGTTCCTTAGAAATGTAATCGTTTGTAATATTTCTTTAATAATGACCTCTCTGCAGGACATCATTTATAGATATTTGTCTTGGGAGAAGGACAGGGGGACCTTTGACAGCCTTACCCTTTGAACTTGTAGCCCTGCAATTTGTGAACCAAGTGCTGTCATAAATTGCTTTGTAATTCTGAATGTGTGGTTAGAACAATGCATTCTGATGCCTGTGATAGTGTCTCCTCTGTTAAGATGGCTTTATTTCAAAGTAAAAGAGAATTGCTCTGCTCCTGTTGTCATAAACTTCCACTGGCTAATTTTGACTCCTCTAAAAGCTTCTGATAGCACCTCATTTCTAGCCCCCCCCCCCCAATTTCCAATTTAAACCAGCTCAATTAAAGCTACAGAAAACAACTAAAATTATTATGGCATTGGTAAATCTATGGATTCAAAATAAAGATTATATTACATTAACTATTAGGTGGTGTTGCATGATTTAATTATGTATTTTATAAATGAAAGATAAAATGTGTGTGGATGTGGGGGTGCTCCTGGTCCCTGTTCCATGACACAGTTGTCTCACTGGGCTCAGTCACTGAAAGGTCACAGAGGCATGAAAACCTTGCAGTAATTACTTGTCCTTGAAGTAGGTTCCAGCCCTAAAGTCAGCCAAGATGGTTTGGAAGTGACTGAAGCACTTTGGGGATGGGAGATGAAATAAAATGAACTCATATCAATGCCAAGCTTGGCTTCATCACGTACATGTGTGATATTTTTTAATTATTCATTTTTTTTTTTCCCTGAGTATCAGCATGTGGACTGCGTAGGTATGTAGAGCTGTGTGTTTGAATGGCGGTGTCACCTTGACAGCTTCCCAGGGCTGAGGAGCCTGCTGGGAACAGAAACCTGATGTGTTGTCTTCGTTCAGCTTTTGATGAATAAGCAGTAACGACTGCTGACCTTCAGGAAGGTGTACAGCGTGTCCTCTTCTCCCTGTGCCGTTCACTGTCCCACGTCAGGCAAGACGCTCTGAAATTAAGCAAAACTCGGACAAAAATACCCTTGTTGAAATGTACCGATTCATTTTGGTTCCTGATAATCTGTTAAAACGTTGACGTGCACAGTACTAAATGTTCGAATTACTGTGTGTGTGGTTATACACCTGGTTTTTCCCAAGCTGTTGTGGTGATTCATATGCAGAATTAAAAAGGCCATAAGTAGATTCTCAGTTTTTTCCTGCCTTTTAAAAATAATCCATTTTATGTTGTTTTCTACCCTTTCACTAATGACCCATTCCCTCGTTAAATGTCAGGGGTTAAATTGCTACCTGTTTGGTATTTAATATGGGGGAAAAGTCTTCTCACATTTTTTTCCTTTGTTCTAAAATCCACTTAATGCCCTGTTTAAGCTCAGCCAAATAAAGGCACATAACACACCAACACCTGACACAGGTCAAACTCACTAGTGCCAAAGATCATGAAGGTTGCACTTTATTAACTACTTCCAGCATGTTCTTCTAGCAGGAATATGGATCGCTGAACTGAAAACTTCAGCCACCCCAGCTCAGGGAACCAAATAAATTCCTGTAAAGATGTACCAAAAATGCCTGCAATCAAACGGGCCAGTGATTTAAAACAAGCTCGTAGTGGAGCAGCCCACTGCTCCGTGTTAGGCGGAGAAGGCTGACTTTTTTAAAGTGATTAGCATTAGCTTCTCAGTGCTTAGCCAGAGGCGATTATCTACCAAAAGTGTCCATATTCAGCTCCTCTTCCTTCTGTCTTTGCACTGCCAAGTCCCCTTAAGATGTGATAATGCACTTCGGTACAATGGACATCAATTAAAAAAAAAAAACAGTCTTTGGCTCATTGTGTTCCAGGTGCTTCCAGGTAAAGGTAAGAGGACAGAGAGTAGTGGTACATTAGTGATGTGTGTGACAGTAGTAGTGTTGGGCTCCCCTCTCACCATGTTTGGAGTTTGAATGCTCTCTTAGTGCTTGAAGGCGTGTCCTGTGGGTGATCTGCCTTCTTCCCACACTCCATAGAAACGTACTTGATGTAGAGCAGCATGTATAAATCTGTCTGTCTGTCTCACTCTGAGTGTGTCCGTATGTGTGTGTGTGTGAGTGCTCCCTGCAGTAAGCATCCTGGCATCCCGTTCAGGTACCGTCTCTCACTGTTGTCTGGGATGTGCTCCAAGTTCTAGCATCTTCTGGCATCCTCATTTAGATGAGCCGTCATAGAAATAGAAATTGAATGAATGAGTCTTTATCTCGAACGAACAGTAATATAGTTGTTGGCAAGTATCACTCAAACAAGGCATTAAGTTTGAATTGTTCCACAAAGTAAGTGTTCTTTGAGGACACACATTTTTATCCTTTTTTTTAATTGTTGAACAAACGTACATTTTCCACATTTCATATTTTAAGTTTTTTTTTATAATAATGTGCCTATTGTCTGGACGCGGTGTGAAAATAAGTGAGTCATTCCTCATTGCAGGTTAGAACAGTCATCCTGTTTGTCTCTCTACGCTCCAAAATTAAACTCGTTGGCGTGTTCACAGGCCGTTCGGAGACGGCAGGAAAGTTCGCTGGCGGTGATGTTTTTGATGTGAAACGCGCCTGGCAGCTGTAACTGGCAGCGTCCTCCCTATGAGTTACACATGAATCGGCAGCCTGCCTTGTACCTTTTTCAAATGTACAGATTTTGTCCATGTTCTCTTTTGTTGCCCACTGCAGGTTGGGAGCCAATTTGACACACTTGTGTGTGTAATTTGGACTGGTCAGAACGCTGCCCTCACTCCTCACTCCCATTAAATGCATATTATTATACTTGCAGTTTATAAAGGGCTTTGATATATTATACTGCATACACTGCAGGCTCATTCTGTCATTCCTTACTGGGTCATCTTTCCGCAGCCCTGATTTCTAATGTTAAATTGTTTATTTTCTTTAATAATTTCCTGTTCCAGGTGGTGTGCTGGTTAGCACTGTCCCCTCACACCTTCAGCCCTGGGGTTCGATTCCCGCCTTGGGTCTGTGTGTGTGGAGTTTGCATGTTCTCCCTGTGCTTGGTGGGTTTTCTCTGTATTCTCTGGTTTCCTTCCACTGTCCAAAGACATGCGGGTTAGGTTGATTGGTGTGTGCATGTGTGCTCTGCAGTGGGTTGGTATCCTCCCCTGGGTGTCCCTTGCCCTGTAGCCTATGTCTCCTGCGATGGGCTCCAGGCTTCCTGCGACCCTTAACAGGATGAAGCTGTATAGAAGATGAATGAATTTCCTGTTCCTAATTGTCTACATTACACACTGAGACCATTTCACGCTCTAACATGTCTCAGAGACCCTGTTATAATTTGCGTTCAGGAACAAGCACAGTAAAATGTATTTTCTGCAGGTTTGTTTTCTGCAGCTGTAGTCTCAACATCCACCATACACTGATTTCTTTTCAGGCACTGTGTTTAACTGCTAAAACCATTTTCCTTTTCCATGAGTTTGCATTAAAATTCAGGGCCTGCTGTCCCCTGTTCAGATTCAAATTCTCAGCTCCCTGGAATCCCCTGTGATGTAATATGGTCAAAACGATAAAGAAGTAGAGAAGCTGTAATGTTCGTCGGTGTGTACGCGTCAGAGTGATCCCTAATCCTGCAATGCAAATTTAAAGCCGTCATTTTGTTACTCACACAGTACACGCGAAGTGCTGGATAATGCATGCTCTGACTTCAGTGAACAGAGAAAAGGAACTAGCTAATCTGTGAAGGCTCTCGTTAGGGTTGGTGGGCACACGGCCAAATTAGTGCCTTCTTCAGTTGGGGTGGCTTGGTACTGAACCTTAATGAGATGTCTGCTCAAAGAACAAAACCCAGAAATCCTAGCAGTCATTGTGAACCAGACTCACAGTGAACACAATCCCCTGCCTGCATAACTCTGTCACTCATTCCCCGACTTTGTTTGTGTGCGTTTTTAAACCACACGAATGGGCTTCTCTTTCAACTGTTATGGGATGTTTGCATTATGTCTTAAATTTGTCAAAGTAAATTTTTACAAACCCTCTGAACTCCTTTGAGCTGTGACGTTTTGGTTCGGGAAACTTTTGTTTTAGCAAACAGACACTGTTTAGTTGTATACTTTGGCCGTGAGAGTTTTGTATTCTTTCATGCTAATAACTTCCAAATATTTGAAAACCATATGTAGATATGTGAAGACCTTCACAGATATTTAATGTTAGGATTGTGTCCGGCACAGGCACAGAAAGTGCCTTATGAGAAGGTCCTGCATTTAAAAACCTTTTGGCAAAGACCATTTTAAATGGTGTGTGTTCAGAGCAACCGTGACTCGTGAGGACGATGTTAAATGGGGAACCCGGAGCCGTCTATGAGAAACGGCTGTGTGGACAAACATTTCCAGCTGGGAGAATAAAACTCCATTACAGATGAATGTACTTTCTAGCAGATGAGAAGAGTGCAACAGACAGGGTGACATCTAGGTGAGCTGCCTCTTAGGAGCCGGAAGACGTTGGACATTGGGCGTTTGTCTCTTATACACAACATCAGCATAAAATCTGCAGTATGATCGGTGCTCCTGCCCCAACTTGCTGACCTTTAGCTGTTAAAACAAGCAGCTCCAATTTAATGAAGCGTGCACACACATTAGCCCCGGAGAAGACGCTGGGGGTGCGTGTAGCTGGGAGCTGATCCAGACTCTCCCAACTTGTGTAAACAATGGTTTCCCTTGTTGTGTGTGTGTGATGAAGATGTGACACTGGCATGCTGAACGTCTCCTCAGAGGAGGACCTCCCCAGCAGCCGTGATCATCACCCTTGCTTCATGTTTTGCTCCGTTCTCAGGAAAGATAGAGTTTATAAATGGCCCTGTGTCATCACCACCATTCTTCTTCAACCCCCCCATGTGTGGTGTAGCAGGATGGCTAATTGCACTTTTTTTGCCCCCACCCTGGAGATCCTGTACAGGGTGCTGATGTGCCACACTAGATTTCACCCACCACTTTTGCAGTTCTTACAGTACCTGACTCAGTCACGCAGATCGCTGAAGCGTGGGGACATGTAGGCTCACATTGGATCACTCGAGGGTCATTAGCCACCAAACGACCCTGTTTGGACTTACTGGGTCCTTTGTGAATGGTCCTGTTGTCTGGCTATAAAGAACACCGATTACTTGTGTTTTAACTGTAGAAGTGCCATAGTGGTGGATAGGGTGGGGTGTGCCTGTGCGCAGGGGGAGCTCTGCCTTTCTTCAGCTTCCCCTCGGCCATCTCAGCTTCGGCCTGTGTGACTGACAGCGAAGCTCAGCCCATCTTTGTTTTCACAGGGCAGGACCTGGCGTCACTTACTTACGGTCTTTATCGCGGTATTTTAAGAGCGTGAGCGTGGCAGGACAGGCTGCTCTTTCTCAATGCCCGGGCAAGTGAGGATTTGTCCAAAGAAGAGGGGAGATCGAGTAAACGTGAGAGATAGAGAGCAAAGAGAGAGTCTTTACACCCATTTGCAACTATAAATCAATACTTGGAAAACTATTTTGTTCCGGAAAATTGATAAGGGTGTTTTAGTCAGACACAATGTATGACTGTGAGTATTGAAATACCTAAGCCAACAAATTAAAACAGTCAGTGTAGGTGTGATGGCAGCCAAGGTGATGAGGATGTGGGGGGAAATTCACCCTCAAAAGGAAAAAAAAACTAAAAAAGACTCAAGTCTTTGTCATGCAGCTCTTTTTTGACAAAGGTTTTGTTCTTTATTGTAAAAATTACCAAGTGACACTTATAGGTGGAGTGTCTCCTATTCAACTGAATACAATTGTTATTGTTGATGAGACGTTTCAAACTTGACATCGTTTATCAAGGTCCCGGTAGTGCACTTTGGATTGTAAATGAAAGATAATGTCTACAACAAAAGCCCTAATTTGTTTCGAGAGGTCTATTTGCATAGCTCCGCCTAACATTGTTTTAAAATCACTCATTTTGTGTTGATTAATGGCTTCTTTGTCCGTCGCTCTCAGTGGAGTTGGTTGACAGAGGCAGTTTTGGTTTCTGCACATGCTTGCTGCTGACCTTGCGCGTGCTCTGACATTTCCCCGATCGGCGGTCAGACAGCTCAGTGACGGGCTGCCCCACTAACTGGGTCAGATTTGTGCTGCCATTGCTGTGACGGTGGAGACCTTCCTCTATCTCAGACACCAGCAGAACCACTTCAGGGCCGTGTCTGTCACGTTCCTTACCCCACCGCTGGCCGTGTCTGTCGCGTTCCTTACCCCACCGCCGGCCGTGTCTGTCGCGTTCCTTACCCAACCCCCGGCTGTGTCTGTCACGTTCCTTACCCAACCCCCGGCTGTGTCTGTCACGTTACTTACCCCACCGCTCGCCGTGTCAGTCGCGT
>JABJVR010001696.1:0-18706 GCA_025773905.1 Chitala chitala
ATATATATAGAGAGAGAGAGAGAGGGAGAGAGAGAGAGAGCTGACTCACTGAATTCACGAAGGACAGAGAATGATAAATTGACATGATGTAAGTAATCAAAACTGATGTCACTACTAAACCAAACTGATGTCATTACTAAACCAACTAAATCAAATTCAGTTTTATTTATTTCAACCACAATATTTTAATGTATTACGTAAAATATTTATATATACACAAGGAATATTATTATTGGACATATGTTACACTTAATATAGTGACATGTTTCAGCCACTTGGGGCAGTGGTAATGCCCTCCATACAAATTCAGTGTAAGCTTGTTTTTGGCTATATCATCATCATCATCATCATCTTGTCTTGATACATGACAATTGACGTGGAATTTCGTGAAAAATAATTTTCGTTAAGAACATTTTCAGTGAAACGCAATAACTTATTTTTAGTTTAGGTGCTTTCAGATAAAAATATAGCAATTAGCACTGGGTTTCCATTTCAGTAAAATGAGAGAACAGGTTAAAGGCCTCAATATTTTTATGAGCTTTTCTTGTTAAATTATTTTCAATTTACTTGTCAGATGTGTAGTAACATCAAGTTGGCCATGTTTGAGTGGACTTAGTATTAAATTGTAAAATATAGGTTGCAGAATCTTGTTGACATGGTTTGTGATAAATATTTTGCAATAAGTGTCATGTGCATTGTGTAGATAAATTGCTAGAAGGAAAATAAGGCACTGATACCGTAAGTGTGCAATATTCTGTCTTCTGTAGCATGTTTTAAAAGGAATGCCCTTAAAATTATCAATTCTTTTTTCTTGTTTTAGTACAGAGAATCTACTCATGGTAAAATGTAAAGTGTAACCGCTAAATGTCTGCTGTAGTATAAATATCCCTTAAAAATATGCTGTCACAAATGTCATTACTTCATGTGATGCTCTTTAGTTTTTACTTACATTTTAATATTTATATATATATGATAATGTGTATATATTAAACTGAATCCAGCCTTTGCAATGTCAGGGTATAAGAGTGACACACTCTTGGTCAAAGTGTGGCCAAATGTGACAAATAATTGAGATTTGTAGGGTGTAGATGAAACCATCTTCCTTTTCTGTTTAAGGTTTTTAGTTTTATTTTTGAAAAAGCATTTGAATGCACATATGGATTATATATTTGAATGCATACGGAATATGAAATATGCACACATATCTAACAGTCTGCCTAAATGTAATATATGATGGGCACAGTATTCTTATTTTTTTATGTCCTTGTAGTGGGTGCCCCAGGATCATGTGATTCGTACCTTGACAGAGTTAGGACACAGAAAGAACAGAGGTAGGGAGAACATCTCAAGGTCTAGTGTGTGACCACAGCATGTAAGTCCATCATGGCCCCTAGCTGGAGAATTCTGTTTTACTGTTTTGAGCCACACTCTCACTCAGTGATTTGGCATTGACATTACTGCCTTTCTCCTCAATGCAGCATTTTTGCCAGTGTCCATGTATTACTTGTGATGTTTAAAGTCTTTGTAAACACTATAAAGTGTCAGTCTGAGCTTCTGAGAGGTGATTGGTATCTGATTTTGTTGCTGCTTTTGTATCAGCTAAAATCTGTTTGTTTTAGGCTGGACAAACATGGATAACTTATGGGAGGTCAGACATTTCGCCTTTTTATCTGAATGTAACTACTTTTTGGCAAGTCAGTATATCTGACAGGAAGAGATTATTTGCCAAGATGGCGGCCACATACCGACTTGTGGTCAGCAGCATTAACTGCTACAGCAGTGTTGTGGTGGACCGGCGCAGTCAGGAGGCCGTTCACTACTGTGACGGGCCATGTGGACTTCTAAAGCGCGGACTGGAGTGTATGGTTACCCACCGAGGTCTGTGCTATGAGCCGGTGGTGATTCAGTCCCCTGTCAGTGCAGAGTTCGCAGACGGACCTCCCACACTTGATATACCTAGCTCTGCCCAATTGAGAAACTACAGACCTTCAAATGAAAAGAAACATCACCGTCACTTTTCAAATTCTGTTCCCGCATTCAGGGGAGGTTCATCTGTCCAGACTCCCATTAGCCTAAAGGACATTACAGGTGATGCCATAAATCTGGCATGTGGGAAGATAAAGGAGGTTTCCATGGACCATGTACCCTTACGGAGAGGTAGAAGGGCACAACTGGACTCTTTCTGCCGAAGGTCAGTGGATGTAGACCTTGCTGGTGGCCAAATCATTAGGAATGATGAGAACTGTCCACCTCTCTGCCTGCTGCCTAGGCCTCGCTCTGAGCATTTGGGAAAATTTACTAATACCATCACGTCCGAACAGAGTACTTCACTCCATTCAGACAGATCAACTGAGAAGAACCTGATTGCCCAAATTTTGGAGTTGACTAAAAATGATACTGGCACCTCTGGAGAGGACATCAGGTCCTGCCTGAGCATTCTCCTCAAGTGCTCTGATGACCTCAAGAAATGCACTAACATTATTAGGCAGTGCATTAGGAGGAAGTCTTTTGGTGAAGACAACAGAAACCATGAGAATGAGGTTATCAACCAGGACATAATGGCTAGGCTCTCTAGCCATCTAAAAAAATTCCCATTAGGGTTTGAATGTGGGCTTTCAGATAGCCAGTGCCTCAGCAACTCACCAAAACTGGTAAACACCCTGCATGAATTACAGCAAGCACTGTTCTATGGCACCTTTGAAGATGAACAGCCTCCAAGATATGAGGATGTCGTTTGTTGTACACCACCAATAAAAGCTCTACATCCAAGTCTTTCACTTCCTGATGATGAGGAGGCTAAAAGGAATGCATACAACAGTGAGAAACCTATCCAGGAGCATCCCAACTTGATATCCCAGGACTCTTCACCAGCACTTTGTGGGGCACAATGTGACTTTAGCGTGTCTTTACATCCAAGCATGCCTGACAGCAATATTCACAACCATAATGAATCTGGGCAGCTAGGATACATTCAAGTGGAACCTCATGAGGCTGAAATATTGGACAGAAAATGTGAAGGGGCAGGAAAATTTCATACAGATTTTATGTTTGAAAGTAACGTTTCTGTTGAGCAGAGTGACCTTGCTGCAGTTGAGGTGCTAGGAAACAGCTGGAAAATGGCTTCTGTAAAAACAGAACAACTCCAATACCAAGAAGTCAATGAGGAATTCCAGAGCAGAGAGACTGAGAGCATCAGTGATGACATGGATAAAGTACTAGCTGCCTTGGAGAATCTTTCTCGTAATACTGATAAAGAGTTCAGGAACTGTGGTCAACAAACAGATCGCCTCCCATGTTCAACTTTTAATGTAAAGGGTAAAAACCCAGAAGCATGTGAAGTTTCAAAAGAAGACCAGTCCAAATTGCTGACAGCATCTTCAGGGTGTCATGGTGGTCTGATCAACGTTAGTGAAATGAACAAGAATGGGGATAGTGCACTGTTACTGCAGATCTTGGAGAAAATTGAAATTTTTGCTCAAGAACTAGTTGAGGGTTATGAGACAAAAGCCTCAAGTGTTGGACCAAGGGCAAAAGAGCAGGAGGTGACAGAGCTTTTGCAGAATTCACTACCCAAGAGCAGCACCGTGAGTACCACAGAGGTTAAGCAACAAGCGGTCACTGTTGAAGAACAAGGTGCCATCATGATAATCCAGCAGGCACAAGAAGTTATTGGGGTGAGTAATGTTTTTTTCTTTTTGGTTACCAAGAAAACACTTGAATGTGTTTTCTAGACTTTTGCATAGTGCGCAAAGGTAATATGTGTGTGTGTGTGTGTGTGTGTGCGTGTGTGTGTGTGTGCGTGTGTGTGCATGTGTGTGGTTTTCTTGTCGTGACTCGGAAAAGCTGGTGACAGTCAAGGTTCTTGGATCTTTATTTCAGCATTACTCAGTAATGAAAAAAAAAAAGTAATGAATTCAAATTATCAACAGACAATGGACATAAGTATACATTTAAATTTGGGTGTTATAATACAGACAAGACAGAGTGCAAACAGTATAGTAAAGAGACGTGTGCACAATACATTACTGTTAGACAGAATTAGCACTGCAATGGGCTCACTGCAGGTGCTAATTTGTGCAAAATGACTATATATTGCGTTCAGTGTTGATGCTAGGCATATAATTTAATGGCCTAAGTCAATACATCAAATTATTATATTTTCTTGAAGGTTTAAATGTATTGTATATCTGTTTACTCATTTACATTTAGCAGATGTTTTTATCCAAGGCAACTTACAATGTTTTGTATGTATCTTATAATGAGCCAGCACAGGGTGTTTTGCTGAAGAACACACCTGGTGGCTGGACTGGGATTCAAACCAGGAGACTTCTGCATCCCAGCCTGATGGTCTACCAATTGAGCCACTAGGTTGCCACAGTTATCAATAATAACACAGTACAGTCATATTCATTATTTAGGGAACTAGTTTAATAGGATATATGTTTCATATAAAAATACACATATTAATGATTAATTTTACCATATAAAATTCTGTTTATGAATTTTTATTTCTTGCAATGCACTTTCTCCCCTTTCAATAATAAAAATCCTGTACTGTACTATTTTCAAGCCTTTCAGTAAATACTACCATTTCATATCAATATATAAATTTGGCTTTTCTTATTGCATTTGGCACATATCCATCATGCAGGTTATGAGTCACCTGTATAGTCAAGTGATCTGGTCAAATGTTCAATTAGATTTTATTGGCTTTTTCTGTAAAATGACTTGTTAGTCACACTGCTTGTGATGTTACATGCCGGAACTTTGTTCAGATAGACTCTATTGTTCTTTGTCAAGAGTTTCCGTATGCAGTTGAATACAGTACACATAATGTTCACAGGCTGGGGAAAGACTTTAAAAGCTTAACATGTTTTTCGTAATATTACTTCCCAGAAATCTACTTGTTTAAGGCTTTTATACTGCTTTCATTAAGTGTAAATTCTCCGATATGAAACTACCACTTAATGTTTGGAAATTGTCTGCTGTGTCGGAGGATAAAGATGAAAGTGTCTCAGGGACCTGGTGTTGCCATGCAACACCAGCCAGTGTACCAGCCAGAGAAAATTTTGTTGACGAAAACTAAGACAAAACATTTTCATCAGTGTCGTTTTTTTTTTTTTTTTTAAAAGGCTAAATGTTGACTAAATGAAATGCGATTTTACTGGAAAATACAAAGATGAAAGATTTCAACATAGCCATTGACGAAAAATAACTAATTGAAAATGTTAAAAACAGACTAGCCATTTAGTGATAATCCCTTTGCATTGGTAATGTTTGAAGAGTCAGATGTTATCCATCATATGGTAATGTTAACTGAGGTATGCAAGGTAATAAAATTCACAAACACACACTGGAGGTTTGTTAAATCACTTATATAGCTTCTTTCTACTTATGCATATTCTCAGGAAAATACGCATGTGGAGTAACTTTTTAAAAGTGCCTTCTTTAAAGTGAACAGAAACTTACAGAACTTTTGTTCATTCCCTGCAGGAGTTTTTACTGTACTACAAGGAATAAGTGTTCAATGCCACTTGCTGTATGAAAGTTATGTAGTTTTGTGATTTTTATTCTATCCAGCATGTTAGGAATACAGGTATCCCTGTTATTATTATCAGGGTTGGGTTTGCGCCAGTGCAAACCTGTTTACGCCAGGACATGTGGCATAAACTGGCAAAAATATAGTTTATGCCAGTTTACGCCACTTTGCGCAGGCGTAAACTGGCGTAAAGTGGCATTAACTGGTGACAAGGGACCAAAAACATAGATTGAGCCAAGATTTCTTTGTCCAAAATTATTTGTCTGTTGTTAAATCAAATAGTCCTCATGCAAAGTATAATATAATTATATAGATAACAGAAACACGTGTTTAGCAAAACATTTATTCATTGCATATCACATTCAATAACCAAAATATAAGAGAGAGTTATTAGTGCTTCACTTAACAATTCATTCTTTTTAAATTTAAAAGTCAATATAACAATCTTATGTCCACTTTCATCCTTTTTTTAAATTTGTCAATTTTTTTCAAATCCAGTTAACTGCATTTCTCTTTTTGTCATACTGATTTTAGAGAAATATATTTGCACCAAAGCAACATACAATAATTGACTATGTAAAGTGGTCACATCCTAAAATTGGCAGTACAACCATGCCAAATGGTTTGAAAGAGATTCAACATGCTTGTAGAGGCATTCTAATATTTAAACATGTGTTTTAACCATTGATTTTGAATATTTAAGGGTTTTTGCCAGTTTACACCACTTTTGGCGGTGCAAACCAGTTAATACCACCTGTCAGCGTAAACCCCACAGCCCTGATTATTATTATTATTATTATTATTATTATTATTATTATTTTATTATTATTATTATTAATTTTGGGAAATGTTAAATGTTTATTCTGAAAGTCCTTTCAATTTAAGTGTGCTCAGGGACTGCAGAAGTTTTTACACTGAAAATGTTTTATCAAATCAAATTTGATTACATGTGCAATAAATATTTAAGAGTTTTTGCCTTTTTTGTCAGTCTAAGCGTGAGAAATAGCAGCTGCTGATGTTAAACTTTGTTAAAATTTCCATGTTTTAGTTTTTTTGATTATGTAAACTACTTTCAACTAAAACTAGTTTTCGTTGACTAAAACTAAAGGAAAACTAACAATATTTAAATGACCAAAACTAAAATCAAAATGAATGCTGGCAGCAGGGTGTCTTCCTCTGTGCTGTACAGTGGCCGTGAAGTGCAAACAATTTGTTAATTTGTTTTCGGATTTGTCATTTTGTTTTTGGTTTTGTTAATTTGCTTAACAAAGATGTTGAGATGGAACAGCAGCCCACGTACTAGCATATCCTCCACTGTGCTGTACTCCCCTCTGTTGGTAAAAAATATAACTATGGGGCCACAATTTTTTTTTCCCTGGGTTTCCTGTTTTTTTATACATATATTACAGGTGATCTGTTATTATAACATATAAATTATATATAGCTATAATTTCTCTTAATTTAACCTTCATACATTCAGCACATTTTTCTCTTTTTCCCTAAGTATTTAATTTTCTTTTTATTAGGTCCAGAATGGCCCAGAAGAGAAAGCGGAACTCCTGGCGTTGGCCTCCATGCTCCATACAGCTGGTGAAAGTTCTGTAGTCACTGGCTTTGTGTCTGCAAGCATACCAGATTTCTATTTTCCTAAGGGAGTCCCTGTGATTTTAGGTGCCACTTTTGGTGAGACTATTACCCAAATTGAGGCAATGTTTAGGGAATTTGAAGAACAAAAAGCTACCATTCATGAGATGGGTAAGATTGCAAAGGTATGTTTACATTTTGTTGGTCTGTTTAAAATATAAAAATAAAAGCAACACTTAGGCTTGTTTTACTGTTTATTTTAATGCTTGATTGGTAATTAATATTTTATGGGCTGGCAATTAGCTGGCGCACTTTCAGCAGAAACTCATGCATAAAATCGATGTAAGAGTTAACAACTTCTATGTCCCTTGGTCACCATTGTGATTGCCTTTTACAGCTGTGTGGATACCCACTCTACTGGAAAGCACCCTTATTTCACAGATCGGGTGGAGGACAGAGAGGCTTTGTATGGTCTAACTCACTGGTGGAAGTCTGGAGGAAGTAAGAAACCCATCTTTGGTCATGACTGGCTGTTAACCAGAGTGATGGGCTGGGACTCAGGAAAGGATTATTACACATAGGCTGCATTTGAAATTATAAACTTCCCCCCTAAATGTCATAAAGTGAATTGCTCCGGCCAAAAAGAATGTATTCATCACCATAGTAGGCATCAGTGAGCATATGGAAAGTTACCGTATTACATTCTACATTTGGCTAAAATATGAAGTGTGGGAATACTGGACCGTATTCAATCTCATGCCTTCAATGGTTCAATGTGTAGTTTCTTGCATTAGGTGTGTGCAACCAGAGGTCAATGTGTCCACCAACTGTGATGTTGTAGTACGTCCAAAATGTCACACGTTTATTTGAATTTGTTCTGCATACACTGGCAAAATAGTGCGTACTTCCTTCTCGAATAAATTAGTGGTATGTAGTGCTTGATTTCAAATGCAGTTATAGTGAACCGCTGCCTAGAAGGAGATGTGAAATAGTCTGAGAACTGTTTGCGGGAAAACAATTAAGATGTAAATTACAACTTTTTAGGATATATCAGCTTTTAAATATAAGATTGTATGAGCACCATTAAATGCTGGATTCACCCTAGGATTAGAGAGTTGTAGATGCTAGATTGCATTGTTTCGTTTTGCTCTTGCCATTGGAAGGTTGTCGTGCAGCTGTTATGATGACTCATCCAAGTTTGTTTACCTGCTTGCAAAACCAAACTGTAATTACCTGGAGCAAGAAGACTTCATCCCATTGTTGCAGGTATGCAGAAAACGGTTACTAACACACACACACACACACACACACACACACGCGCACACACACACACACACACACACACACACACACACACACGCACACAGAATGATCATAGTAATAATACAACACATTGAATGCTACACATTTTTAAATTAATTAGGTCCCATGACCTTAACCAGGAAAGTGATTGGGTAATGGATGGGTGGATGAACAAAAATTAATTGAGAACTTACTGCTCACCTGCCTGGAGTATGGAGCAGGACAGGATATTTAACTTGTCTGTATTTGCAGGACATTGTAGACAGTCATCCAGGTCTGACGTTTTTAAAGGATGCTCCTGAATTCCACTCCCGGTACATTACCACGGTATGTTTAGCATGTTTCCCCCTGTTGGTAGATATTTTTGTAGGTACAAGTATGAAGGACTTACTGTAGTAAGTTGGTTCCTCAGACACCAGGGTCTGAAATGTTGTATGCCATGACCCAGAGTGTAGGCCATTACTGTAGTGCTATCTGTCTTCATGAAGCCATCTCCCTCCCTTACCAACTGACTCCCAACAGTAAATTGTGAATACCTGAATCTGGCAGGTTATCCAGAGGATATTCTACACAGTAAACCGCTCTTGGACAGGGAGAATAACCATTCCAGAGCTGCGGAGGAGCAACTTCCTGCAAGTATGGCTTATTGCTTACTGTTCTGACCTCCCCCATAGAACCATTTATTGGCCCTATTGTCACTTGATTAGCTCAGTTTTATCCAGAATTTCACGCATTCCTTCTCACTATATATGCTCAAATGTACCATCATGCTCATTTGACTTAACACTGTTTACCCGTATTGTCCCTTCGTACCCTCACATGTGACTTGTGTAACATCCACTCTTGCTGTATGTTACAGTACAGCCTTAAACCAGTTGTTGTTTCATGTTCCTGTTTTGTTGGTTCAGACTTTAGTCTTGTTGGAGGAGGAGAACGACATCAACCAGATAACAGACTATTTCTCCTATGAGCACTTCTACGTCATATACTGCAAGTTCTGGGAGCTGGACACAGACCACAACCTCTTCATTGACCAGCAAGACCTGGCCAGGTATAACTGCCATGGTAAGCTCATGGGATTCTGGCAGATGATGATGACTATGATGATGATGACAATGGTTATTATTATCATGTGTTGTACATTTCGTTGTTTTTTTGCTTCGACAGCTTCATCCAATAAAATCATTAAGCGCCTGTTTTCTGGTGCTGTTACAAGGTACGCCATTGTGTTGCTTTATACTCTTTCATACACAGTTATAGAGTACATGCGTTATCAACGTATGCTTACCTTTAACTCTGAAATATGGGTCGTATTCAAAAAATGTTAACTTTGCAGCCTAAGGAAATTGAAGTAGCAGTGTTGTTGCTCAGACTGATTATTGTCTCTTTATGCTTTTAAGGGGCTCTTCGGCCCTCACTGATGGCAGGATGAGCTATGCAGAATTTGTGTGGTTCCTGATCTCTGAGGAGGACAAGAAGACCCCAACTAGGTGGTACCCCCTCACAACCTCACTTTGCAGTCTGACTGTATGTTAGGAGACCAGACAGATGCAAAGCTATAGTGTAACCCACACCGAGTGTGCTGTGTATGACATGGGGGCAGGCTCCTGTGTGGAGTACTAATATATACCTTGTGCTTCAGTTTAAGGTTTTAGGATCAATCAACTGCATACGCTCTTGTAGAATATTCTTTTGACACAGTTATTACTAGCCATGTTGTTTTATACAATGGGTAGAATAAACAAACTTAAAATAGTAGTAATTTATACATGTTTTTTTCACTGGTCTAGTTATGAATTAACTGACAATTTTTGGCTGGTTATAACCTTCAAAATGACATTTCCCACAGCCCCAAACCAATGTTAAAGAGTGCATAGCAGTCATTGGCACTGTGAAATGGGTGGCTGGGTCTGACTGATAGGGCCTATCTGTCTGTGCCCCCTCAGTATGGAGTACTGGTTCCGCTGTATGGATCTGGATGGGGATGGGGTGCTGTCCATGTATGAGCTGGAGCACTTTTACCAAGAGCAGCATGATCGGCTCGAGGCCATGGGTGTTGAACCTTTGCCTTTCCATGACCTGCTGTGCCAGGTGCTGGACCTTGTCAGGCCCCAGCAGCCAGGTCAGCAGGACCGCCTTGTGTTGCAGCACAAATGCAAGAACTGCTGCTGTATGCATTGGGACCTACACATTTGTAGCCCAGCATCCAATACCTTGCAAATGTCAGACTTGACGTTGGACGTGTACAGTAGTATTGTTCTTTGTATTTTCACGATTCCGTTATTCACATTTTTCACCCCCCAACCCCTCTTCACCCCAATGCAAACACAGGTAAAGTCACCCTTTGGGATTTAAAGAGGTGTGGGATGGCCCACGTGTTCTACGACACCTTCTTCAGCCTGCAGAAGTATCTGGAACATGAGCAGAGGGACCCTTTTGCTGTGCAGAAGGTGACCTAACGTCGTCTTTAATTGTCAGTCTGTCAAAACATAACGCAAAGGGTTTATCTGTTTTATATTACAATTTTTATGTAGCACTATGTGATAAACTATAAAAGTCTCAGCCTTGCTTCATTCCAGGAACCATCTTCAGCTGAGCGCTCTGTGATTACTTAAATGCTACATTGTCAGTTTGCTGGTAACCTTTTGCTTAATAACTACCATATGTAACTATTTTACTTAGCAGCTTGTGGCTTATACATCCAGGTGTAATTCAAAAATAAATAAATCCAGCTTGACTTAGCTTGGCACAAAGACAAAAAAACAATGTATGTATGACTCTAGGTGGAAAAAATCGAGTATGACTTCTTGGTATCCTGGGTTGGATGTAACAAATTGCAGTATTCCGTACTGATATACTGTATTTCATAATTAGGGAAGGTATTATTAATGTTTCTTTTAAAATATGAAAAGCATATGTTACCTAAATCTGTGTAGCTAATTATGGTACGGAACGTTTATATAACCTATAAGGCCTGTGCGCTTTACATGTGAAGTTTGTGACTTCAGTCTCGGTGCCTATGTGGATGTAAAACAGAGCGTGATATAGGGTTTTAATTCAGATGACAGGCGGGTGCTGTTTTAAACAAAGGATGTTTGTGTCATCTAAGCTTTACTGCTGGCAATGTGATGTAGGATGCGAAGCGGGACGGTGAGGAGATATCTGACTGGGACAGATTTGCCTCTGAGGAGTATGAGATCCTTGTGGCAGAGGAGTCAGAGAGTGAGCATCTTGAAGATGGGTAAGGCATTATCTCTCACTGTAACATTGCTGTCTTTACTGGATAATTTACTTTTCCCTCACCTTGCATTTGTCCTTTGGTTTTTTTCCCTTTTATGAAATGAATGTTTTACTGAGCCGTTTTTGACATAGATGCACAAATGCACGACATTAATGAAAGGTGAAAATGTTGGCTCATTTACTGCTCATTTTACAAGGTAACATTTGGTTATTACTGGGGAAAAATACCCACAAACAACTTTTTATTCTTTTATTTTAGGATCTGTTAATGAGATGCTATTATTACTACTTTAAGTATGTGGACAATTGCATTTATTTAACGGTGTCAAAACGCCCCACAACACCTTGTTGTCTGCCTGTTTACAGTGATGCCAACATCATTCATGCAGTCTTTCTTTACTGTTACTCTGTTGTTTATATTATTATATTACGATGTTTATAGTCACTGTGACCTCACTTTGTCCAAATCGATTTTGTTGTTATCAAGGTTACTATTGCTTTTTTATTCATTGTGCTTTTACCATTTCCATAGGTCTTCAGAGGATGACCTAGAGTCTGAGATACAGATAGACTCACTAGATGTAGAACTGGAAACGGACAAGCTGGTTGACTCCGACCTGCCCACTCAATCCTGAAGAAACCAGTCAGCATTTTGGTTCCTGTACACACAGTTGTGTAATCACACCTGTGTAACCACACAAGAGCAGAAACACCAAGACAAACATGTAGACACATCCCCCTCATGTTGACTTTAATCAGTAACAATGGGGAAAATGGGCAGTTTCGTTTAAAAGTTAATATAAAGAAATACTTTAATAACCAATAGCACAGTTATACAAAAGAACAGTATAGTGTATCCTTCTAAACAGTTTCCATTATATAAATGAATGACTGTGACCACATTAGCTCAGTATGGTATTAATGAAACATTATCATTTCTCAGTAATGTTTGCAATGGTAGAACACTTGGGGAATACGGTGCTTTCAGGCTTTTAGTGGCAGTATGCCGCTTCAAAGTTTGATGTCAAAGCCAAAGTGAATCTCTGCGCCCTGATAATTAACAAAAGAATGTTAAAACATGCTTTGAATATTTAACCTATTAATGTTAGCGAAACAATCAGTGCAAATCAGCTTATTGTTCACATTCAAACCAGGGACATATTTCCATGTTCTTTTTCAAAGTAACGTTGCCAGAATTGATTGATGTGCTGAACACATTTTGAGTTGCAGTCTGAAGACAATCACAGAGACTGGTGGATGTTTTAGTGGGAGAGTTTCATCAGACTCAGACAGGGCTGGTATGGACATACAATTAGGAAGAAAAGCAACTGGCAACTCAGAAAAAAAGCAACAGAAGCAGATTGATCAGAGACTAGTCCAGACACTGCAGCTTAACAACAAAGTCTCCATCTTTGGCATTTATGGCAACTATGGCCCAGATGGAATTTATACGGCTGTCAATCTAATTTCATAGATCGACTACAGCTGAGCTTGGCTGACTGGTAATGCAGACTCTCTCTTCCCCTGGTGGCAAGTTGGCAACGTGCCAACCACGACACATGATCAGTGTCGGTCTACTTTGTTTTTATGGCTGTCCACGCTGCACTTAACAGCGGTGTCCATGAGGGACAAAGTAAATAACAGGAAACTAATACTTTCTTGAGTGCCAAGAGCAGCAAAATCAAAGAATGTGATGGAGGCCAGCCAGAAGAAAAATAAAAATACATGCAAATATATATAAAAAAACTGATGCAAGTTACTGGGTCAGTGGTGCTTTCAAACGTAATGTAGAAAAGTCTTGGATGAAGAGTTCAGTTAAAAATAATTAAGCGGAATACATTTAAGCTAAAAACACTGCCTCTATCTCCTTTTTTATCTTTCTTTTTATTTAGTAATAAATCTTTACTTTAGTAGATTCATGTGGAGAAGCTAACATTTCCATGCAGTATTAACTAATTTATAAATAAATCTCTTGAAAGTTCCATGTTCCTTTTGAACTCTGTGGTTATAAGTCATGTGTGTGTACAGATATACATAAGTGTGCTTTTTATAAAACATCTTTCATCTAAGTCATAGCTGTAGCTAAGGTTAATGTCATGGGTGCATAGCTTTATTTTTATTTTATTTTATAGTACTTTATTAATTCCAGAGGGAAATTACTTCTCTGCATTTAACCCATCCCCTGGGGGGAGCAGTGGAATGCCACATGTGGTGCCTGGGGAGATAAGGAGGCTTACATTAGTATTACTGCCATCATATGATTGTCCTGCCCAAGGCAAAATGCAAGTACCTCAAATTTTCCTACCTTGTCCACCCATTAGCACCAAGGTGGGTTTTTATTATTACTACTTTTCTTACACCTGTTTTGCTGTGTGCTATTTCATAAAATTACATTCCTGTAATTGTGTAAGGCACAGTGCACTATTGACAATCAACTCTGCTTTCTAGAGTACCTTTAAGGATTAAATGCACTTTTTACTACACACAACTCCTTTAATAATTGATAGTAATAAATGTGCATTGTGAGTTGACCAAACCATGAATGTTGAAACTGAGTCCTAAGGGTAGACCTCTGTACTTGCTAAAGTAAACTAGATGCTGTAGCTTTCAGGCTTCTTCTGTTCCAGACCACTAGCTCAGTCCAATCTCAGCAAGGCAGCATGGTGGCAATGACAAAAGAACCAGGTGTAAATCCAGATCTAATCCTTACTCTAATTTTCTGCTAGGATGAATGGGTTGTGCCATGCCTATACATGTCCCCTGTGTCCATTTCCTTCTTACTTTTCCCTCTGTCCATTGAGTTGATGTAATCAGTGTTTTCAGCTGTGCCTCATTTCCCTTTGGTGTCTTTATAAGCTTACCTCTTGTGTCAGCTCCCTGTCAGTTATTGTTGCATGTGGATGTTCTATGTCATCCTAGAGCCTGTTTTATGTCCCATGTTTCTTGGTTACCTTGTTTTTGCTTTGTAATAAACCACCCTTTTGTGCTTGGACCTTGCCCCAACTCCCTGTTCATGACAGGATGTTAGGCTAAATTGACAGCTGATGTCTTTTCTCATTCCTTCCTCAAAGTGTTGGAGTGAACAGGGCATGTCTCATGAGCAAATATGACAATGCAAGAGGTTGATATGAAATGTTTTCCAGCACTTTAGGTTCACTCTACTTTCTAGAGTATTGCTCCAGCTCTAATTTGTTAAACACTACGTGGCCCAGGATACCGAAATCACCAGTCAGAAAGCTCTTTCCTCTACACATGTGTCTGTTCAGAATAGTTGGAGGTCATTGTATCAACAATATAAAGATCTACAACAGTAGGAGATTTCTGCAGGGGACCATGTTTATTAACACTTGGATTACAGTCCCTTCCTAACAAAAACATTGTATTAATAAGCTGTATAATTTCACTATTACTGATTTACTGCCATTTTTTTGCACTGCATCACTGTTTTGCCATAGTCACATATAAATCCTCAAGTGCAAAATTACAACCAGAATGAATGTTTGCATGTGGATAAAATGTGTGAGCAGATAATTACCTCATGCTCTGTTGACATGTATGGAACCCCAGTGTTCTTGTATAGTCTACGCTGACCTTTGGAGCACTGTGTGAATTTCAGTGTCAGCATTATGTGAATTCTGTGGGAATTTAAGGTTGCCTTGTGCCTCAATGTGGTAGAACAGTAGGCTGGGATGCTGAAGCCTCCTGGTTTGAATCCCAGCCCAGCCACCACATGTGTACCTGATCAAAACACCCAATCATTGTAACATGTATGTGAAGTGTTGTAAGTTGCTTTGGATAAGAACATCTGCTAAATTAATAAATGCAAAGGGTGAATTCCAACAGTGTGGGAGGGGGAGAGAGGATTTCCATGTTATTCTTACCTGGAAATTGGTTTTATCAATTATATTATGTGGTCACATTTAATTTTATATATTGTATTTGTACAAGACAATTGTTGTCCAATGCATTGTGATAGATTGTTTCTTAAGAGACAAGAAAAGCTTGCTAGTTTGTCAAAAATTAAAAGTATTGCTAGCGTAGAGGAGTCTGAAAATATTCCTTGTAATAGCTTTGAAGGAGACAGGAATAATATTTATAAACGCACACACGCACATGGTCAATGCAGAAGTCCATTGCATATCTGTGCAGAGCAACCGGTTTCATACAGTGTTAGGAATTGCAGAGGCTAACATCACGTGTCAGACTAAGCCCAGAGGGAGTTATATCATGTCAGACTAAGCCCCAAGAGACTAACATCATGTCAGACTAAGCCTGAGAGGCTAACATCACGTGTTAGACTGAGTTCTGACAGACTAATATCATGTGTCAGACTAAGCTCCGAGGGACTATCATCACATCTTAGCCCTGAAAGGCTAATGTCCCTTGTAAGGCTGAGACCTGAGAGGCTAACATCACGTCAGACTGAATCCTGAAAGGCTAACATCACGTGTCAGACTGAACCCCAGAGGAGAGTTTAATTTTCACTAGAACGTTTGACAGATGTACAGTTTGTCATCTTTTTACAGATTCCTTACAAAGGGATACTTTTGATTTTATTTTGGTAAAATACTTTATTGGTAATCATAAAACACTAAATAAAGTTTACTTTATAAATTAGTTTCCAGCACTATCACATTTTTGAACATCAGTGTAGCGAGACCACTTATTTTCAGCTCAGCAGAAAAATGCACAAATTATTACAGTCATTGTATCTTCAAAATTATCTCTCAAAGCCTTGGAGGTAAAAATGAGCCCAATTTGGGACTATTTTAAGCACATTCCTAATTGTAGTAAAACCTTGTTATAGCATGATGTATGACCTGTTTGTCTTGTTCATAGTCACAGTAAAAAGAGGACAGGACGATTGTGACGGATGCAGCCAAAGGAGGCAGCATGGTGCCTTCTCGTTAGTCAGTTCTCAGAGTGGCACCCATTAGTATGAGTTTTCTGTGTATCACCTTTTAGTTTGCAATTAAGGTGGTGGTTCTGTTGGGTTTTTTCATTAGTCATGTATTTGTGTGTCTTTGTGTGTATGTGGAAAGGCACCAGGTTTACCATGCTGTACCATGCTCATGTGCTTTTCCACTGCAGTGTTACCAGAGACAAATCATGCCAGACTCAGGAGAAAACACAAAGTGTGCCATATTCCACATTCTATCAAATACCAGAGCATCCAGCCAACCATATGTGTGGACAGCTGTCAGATGTACAAAGCAAAACATACACCGTATGTCTAAAGTCCACACATGCTCATTATGTTTACAATAAATGAGTTTTAGGGTCCCCACACTCCCTTTGTTTAATACCTTTACCTGTTTGGTCAGGCTTAAAAATACAATGAGACATGGAAGCCTAAGTCAGCAACAGAAAGATACATAAAACTATATATATATATACTGTTTATTATACACAGTTTCACCTTAAGATAATACCATATAATACCATATATACCAATAATATCAGTATATATAGTATCTGTGTAATTTTACAACAAAACAATATGTATGTCATTACATAAATGATCAACAGTAATGCAAGTAAAAGTACAAGCTCCATTGTTGACATTGTGTGCAGTCGTAATGCTGTTTGCTTCCATTACAGGTCGAGCACGTAAATTCATGTCACCAAGTTAAGCAAAATGCGTTTCTCCCGTTTGTGCTCAGTAGGAAAGCAGCTTCTGCACTGTCAGCCTGAAACAGCACGGCACAACATGGATGTTCCAGTAGAAAAATGCCATAAAATCTTCATATGGATCTGTTTCTGTATGACTTTGCAAGGAACACAGCGGCGCAAACCATACAGAGTACCATGACAGATAATCACTAAAAGCCATGAGGTTCATTGGTTTAATCTGCTTGACATGAACAATTTGTGGCTAATCAGAAGAAAAGCCATATCCAGATCATCTAGTCACATATACAGTATATACTGTATACATAAGGTTACTGGTGCTTATACACCAACTACGGGCTTTGCTGTAATTAAATTACATTTTTAGCTGATTTACAGATGTTATTTTGCTTTGTTCTTTTATATAGTGTGAAATGATGAAAGTGAGTAAGAATATGTAGTTTTAAAAACTATAGTGTAACAGTGTAGCCCTTCTTAGCACAGCTCATAAAGCAGGACGAATCAATGAATGAAACACTTACATAGTGCTTCTTAGCACTCAAAGTACTTTACAGTGGAATAGGGACCCTCCACCACCACCACCAGCGTGCAGCAACCACCTACAGTACATGACGCTTCAGCTGCCATAGTATACCAGAAACCAGCTGAAGGTGGGGAGGAAAATCAAAGGCTAGTCTACTGGCTGTAGATGATTTGATTTCACAGCTGTGAATAAGGGAAGTGGCAGGTATGATCATGTTGAAGTAATGCTGTGTTGGGAAATACTTCATGGCACTTGGATAAAACACAATGGCAGCTTGAATCACGGCAATTATGGATGTGCTGTTACAACGTTTATCACACAGATCTTCATGTAACGTAAATAATATTGTAAAGCAATATAGGAGAAATACACATAAAACAATTATGATACTTCTGGGGTCCATGAAAGTAAAACTGAGATAATCATTTTTGGACAAAGTGACTTCCTGGATCCTCCTGATAGTGAGTTTGCCCCATTAGCACCATACTGTAAACCGTGCATAAGGAAGTTAGGTCTTACATTTGACAATAACTTTTAAATTTGACAAACAGGTACATTTGGTTGTCAAATCAAAGGTCTACCCCTATTTGTTTTTTGCAGATTTTGAGAAGGTGATCCATGCTTTTATTTCATGTTGTCTTGACTGTAACGCTTTGTACATAGGAATCAGCCAGTCTTGTCTCTCTCACCTGTAACTTGTAGAAAATGCTGCTGCTAGGCTCCTGACAAGCACACACAAACATTACTACTCCTCTCTATCCTAAAATCTCTTATCTGGCTTCTGTTTCGCTACAGGGTCTGTGTGCGTGGAGTTCTCCCTGTGCTTGGTGGGTTTTCTCCGGGTGCTCCGGTTTCCTCCCACAGTCCAAAGACATGCAGGTTAGGTT
>JABJVR010001697.1:0-18706 GCA_025773905.1 Chitala chitala
TATCTGGAACTTTGAGAAACTTTTCTATGCAGTGTACCCAAACGGACAGTGTATTTTCTGTTGTAAAACCAGTTAAAGTTGTGATATGATTTGTGAAAAATTTTGACGTGATGGCCAAATTCCACCTACACATTTGAAATCAGCAGATCAAAATTGTATGAATTCACCTTTAAAAGTACAGACATCTGTCAATTAAAAAAAAAGCATACCTGTGTAATATTTAAATAATTTAACAGTTTGCATATAATGTTTACAAAAATGCAAAATTCGCTTATGCGATTAAACATTACAATGTAACAAAAAATATACATGCACAAACACTTTTTAATAAATAAGAAACAAATACAGGAAAATTTCTGGAGTGTGAAATTGATAAATCAAGAAATGTAAATCATTTTTAATTCCTTTCAGCAAACAATCTCAATAAAAAATAAACCGACGTATTTGCATGAATTTGAAATCACGTGATGAGAACAAATAAAAGGAAGCTGTGTGCAAAGGCAAGGTACGTGCAGTAGTGCTGCCCACAAGAGTTCAATGGACTTCACATTTCATGAACGCCTGAAACTAACTGAAATCCCTCCCTTAGCGTTGCCTTTGGGAGATTGACACCGACATTCCACCAATACATAAACGAGAAAGACCCTTTTTTTAAAGACCCGCCCATTAATCTCTGCACGGCCAATAGGGTTACCCGAAGGGGCGGGGAGGTTGGGCGGGATAACTAGTATCGGTCCAAAAGGTAACAGGTTGTATCAAAGGAGAATTAGTGCGTCTTAGTGAAATAGTAGGTTAATCTAACCTGTTGGCTATATATGTTTTTAATCATTTGTCAGTTGGTTAAAAAATTCAATTCTCTAAACGAAAGACACCAAAGAAACCCAAAACTGAAAAGAGTTTGGATTCCCCTGACAGTACCAGGTACAGTAAGATATCTAAATGGTTCACATTAGCTGCAGTAACTAGTAGGTAGTTATGTAGTATTTACCTAATACTGTACTTTTAAGTTACTCTGTGTATTTATCCAAACTCTTTTATATATCATCATTGGATTCATTCTGAAGGCTTTTGTTTCGGATTAATCTGTTAAAAACTTTGTGTGTGCAAAAATATTTACTTGTTGAACTGTTAGCCAGTTGGAGTCTCGCTAGCATCTTAGCTATAATGGTCAGATAGTTCAAATAATTATTTGAAGGGGAAACCACTAGTCAGTGAGGTTTTCAGCGAGGTGGAGGTTAGAGTGTTACAGTATTTAAGTGCAGTATAAAGTGAACCACCTGTGACTTTCCCATACTGTGTGATTTCGCTGCCTCACCCCTGACTACATGTTTGTGACTTTGGCCCCGCAGAAGGGCGCACTTTAAACTTGAGCTATTTGTGTGTAAATTTATTTACACATCGTTTTGTCATCTTTGGCAGGGACACCCGCTGGTTTGTGGTTCCCTACCATAATAGTTAGCTAAACGAATAAATGTTATGTAAATGTAATAATTAACGGTTTATTCTGGATTACTTCTCGAGCGTGGCACCGCGCGCGTGAGAAAGTCCGCGTGTCTGAGTTCGTTAAGTTTTCTGTGTCGCCGCGTCTCGTGCGACTCCCAGTGAAGCGTATTAGTTACATGTAATGAGTATTTACAGCCTTGTGTTAAACTGGAGAGGTGTGACGTGCAACCTCATGTACCTGTGTTTTACCTGTCAAAAAAAGACAAAACAGAAAACTGTGTTTCTGTATAGAGAACTGAACTGATATTTTCTGATAGTTCAATTTTTATCGTTATGGAGCCTAAAATTACCTTCATACAAATTTTATTTATATAATGGAAATTATTTTGGCCATAGCGAATCCTCCAAAGAAATAAAAAATTAACAACTGAATTTTCCCCAGAAATGTTGACATACAAATGTTCTTCGATCCCAGTAGTTTTTGCTCCTAGAATTTCTGGGAGTTTTTGTAAATGTTAACGATTTTCCTTGTATGATTGGGCGTGTTTCTTATGAACTCGTATATGCTCGCTTGGAATGTTACAAATTGCAAGCAAGATGTGAAACTAAATATGAAAATGATTCATAAAGTTCATGAAAATACGAAGTTAATATTCATATGGTCGACTGGAGACCTGCTAGACCAATGAGCCACGTTCTAATCAGTGAGAAATAAATGCTTGATTGTTTCAGTGTGAAAGCAGGCGAAAGAGGGGGACAGTGGGGGTGGGCTAAGCGTACTGTTTCAGAACAAAGCAGAAATCATATTCATGCAAACAGGTGTAACAAAATAACTCTGTTATTAAATGTACAAATTATATGTTTCATAAGAATGCTTCATTAACTAGTGGATCAGTAAGCGTTTTCGTTTTCAAAACGTCAGATATCTTGTCTGGAAATGCATCTGTCCCAGGAAGTGACCATAAAACTGGTGCTCATTCCATGACTCTGCAGTCTGCGTGATATGAGCAAATGCAACTGAAACACAAAGTGCTTGTTTTGTTCTTCCCTTTTGTCTGCTGCTGTTTTAGGAGTTGTTTTTGTCTTTTGTTTTTTGTTTTTTGATTTGGTGTTTTGGTGTTATGTATTCAATTTTACGTAATCAAAAGAACTGAGTGATAAGTTAGTGCTGCAGCTTGCTAGTGCTCTGTGCTCAGATTGGATGGTTTCTGTTATGTATGCAGTACCACTTTTATGCCTAGTAGTGTGTGAATCAAAAGATTGCAGGGAACAGTACTGTCTTTACACAATAAAAAAAGAAGGTTGCTGTAAAACATTTAAACGTTACTCACAGACTTTTTGGTTATTCAGCTTTGTAGTTGTTACCTGTCATGAAGGAGGCTTAAGTCAGATATTCAGCCAAGGCTACGTTTCTCCCATCCATGGGTAAATAGCCTCACTGGCTTGTGAGTGCCCCTACTGACTGCTGTTGCAGCTGCATTTGAACCACACACTGTCCTTTGCGTATATCTGGACCCCTTCAGTGGGATTCTCATGCTTGGGGACCACAGCATCTCCGTGTGCTTCTGCTTGCATTTCCTGTCTGGAGAAATTTTGTTCTTACAAAGCTGGCTTGACTACAGGACATGTTGTCATCATCCATAAAGAACTGCCTTACAAACAGGCCTGCAAACCCAGTTAGCTTTCATAGTCAGCTAGCTGTGAAAACACTTTAAGTGAGTGCTGATCATGTTTAGATTTTGTAAAGCCTAGTCTGTTAAATACTCTTAGTGGCAGAGAAGGTGGGAGACCTTTGACCTTCCTGTGTCATCAATAATATTCTTTATTCATCTTTCTCTTCTGCTACTCTTGAATCTTTCATGTAACCCATTGCTGTGTAGAAGCTGTCTCACACTGTAGAGCTGGCCCTCTGATGTGCTGTACTGTTTGACATACCCTGACATTTACAAATTGCCCCTGACTTATGGTGCTTGAAGCTTATGATCACTCAGACTCCTGGTGGCCATTGTAGTGTTTATCAGTAGAAGAGATCTAGTCATAATGTCTCACAGCTATAATTCACTCTCTGGCTGTACTGTATTACTACTAGTATATGAAGTACCACGGTTTATGCCTTGGGCAGTACAGTAGCTCAGTGGGTGGCACAGCTGCCTCACATCTTCAGGGTTGTGAGTTGAAATCTTGCTCTTGTCACTGTATTTATAGAGTTTGCAGGTTTTCTCCATGTTTACACAGATTTCCTCCCAAAATCCAGAACCTCAGGTGTCTTCTGCCTTACACCCTAGGCAACATGGTTGTACAAAACACTGCAGCCCCACTGGCGTGATGTCATCCATGAATTTGTATTTTATAATGTTTAAATTTGAATGTGAATTTACAGTCGATTGTTGAATTGGTCTGTGGTGGGTTGGCGCCCCGCCCTGGGTGTCCCCTGCCCTGCGCCCTATGTGCTCTGGGATGGGCTCCAGGATGGATGGATGTTGAATTGGTGTTGTTTTTTTGTGAAATAAATTCTGAAAGAGTTCACTCACAAGGGGCACCCTGGTGATAATTGCTGTGTCTTCAGTGACACACCACAGCGATTACCATTAAAGACACGAAAACCGTCCTCCACTAGAACACAATGATATTGGCTCTAGGTCACCTGTGGCCCTGAAAAGGACAAGTGATTTGATAATAGAGGTGTGGTTCTGTATCTGTATGATTTATATAGTTTAAGGGGACTTCTGTCTAATGAGGTAATGGATTGAGCTGCAGTGGAACCCGGTTCCATGTGAATGATGACCTCTACAGTTGTTAAATCTTTCAGTTTTTTTATTTTATTATTGCTTCTTGTTTAAAGAAAAGTTTTCATGTGTATACAAGAAAGATGTAGTTTAAGAGAACTATGAACTAAAGCATACAAGTTAAATATAGCTTCTTCTCTTTACTGTAGGTATAGTAAAAGTTATGCAGGGGTTACTATAAATCACACCGCTTGACTCGCTGTTTATCAAAGCTGCCATTTGGCTGATAACAGTGCTGCCCAATCCTTTACATGCTCTCACTGGAGCTGAAGATGATGTATTAGTTGTGTGTGCACATACTCAAGGGAATTGAAGTTTAGTCACACAGATTTGCTTTCCCAGATCTAAAAATAAAGTCATGTAATGAATGAATGTTCTGATTTCAGAGGTCATGTGTGGTGCTAGCGCAGCACTGTGGGGGGTGATTGTACAACTACAAGGACAAAGAGTGCACAAAACAGTTGATCAAGAACCTGGAAGGAACCTGCCTGTCAACTGGGACTGGAAAGTTAGAGTTTTACTGTACTGACTAATTTCTGTACCCTCTGTCCTACCCTACCTATGCTAAACCACACCCAGATAGTGTCAGGGAAACAAGTTTAAATAAAAAAAAATGTTTAAATCTGTGCTGATGGCATGCAGGCCTTCGGTTTCCCATAGCGATGCTGAATTTTCAGACTGTTTCAGCACTAAAACACCATCAACTAAGTGTGTTTAAGCATAGAATATTGTAACGTCACTCTTATGGCAGATAATAGAATAGTATTATACAGTATAGAGAAATGGGAAACAGTCATTAAGTTCTTCTCTGTACTGATATATTTTAGATTCAGACACCATACAGGAGTCCAGTGTAGCAATGTATTGTTTTCCTCAGATCTGCAGTACGTGTTTGTCGCTGCTGTGTTTGCTAGCATTATATTTGTAGCATGCCAATGTGCAAACACCATACCTCTGAAAAGGAACTATGTAAACAAAGTTAAAGATTTTGTCTCATAATGTCATCATGGCAGTTGAGGTGTTACCAACATACAGCTTTAATTAGTCAACACTTCTCATTAGTTCATTAGTTCACTTTTGTTATCCAGAATATATTACACTTACATATTTGAAGAAGCCTGAGTGTTAATGGAATTTCCATTTGATAATGCTGTAGGACTGGGCTCTCTGGACAAATGGGGCAGTGATGGGAAGAGGTGAGTTCTGTCTGTGTGGTTGAATGTCACTTGATGTAGAGTCCATTCAGATGTGGGGCAGGAGGCAGGAGAGAGAGGCTCTGAGGAATGCCAGTGGGACAGAGGGGTGAAGTGAGGCACTGATGAGGTAGCCATGCAGAGAGGCGGGTGCTGAGCACCAAAGTGAGACAGCCTGGGGACGAGCTCGTGGCCTCCCTGCCCTCGTTTTCAGCTCCACGTCATGTAGACAATGGGGCTGGAGGGGCTGAATCACCCCCCTCCTCAGACCCTGAGAGACACTGAGGCGTGCTGGTGTGCAGTCCTAGCCCTTGCTGTGTCTGTGATGTTGACATACAGATGCGCCTACAGCTGTGCCATGCCCTTTGCCACACCCTGCTTTCCGTTGTGCCTGATACAGCCTGTTCAGCAGTGCTTGTACTTGAGATTTTGTCCCTTGAGCTCAGGCATCTCTGTATGAGCAGATAAGTAGTGACTCTCTGTGCAGAAATTTTCTGAGTTCTCAAACTGATAAGTCGTAGCTACAGAAGTACAGAAGCTGTTTTTGTTAACTTACCGGTAGTGTTTGGTGTTACAGGAAACTGGATGAGACACTCCGTGCTTTATTGTACTGTATTGTACTTTATTGTACTTTATTAGATTGTCCAAACTGATCATTACACAAAAATTCTCTGGCTTGTGCGTGCGTCATCCTTTTTCACAATTATGGCTCTCAGGAGATAACAGGGTCAGGCGACATTAGCTGAGGTTGGAGCACAAGGCCCTGTGGTTTCAGAGCTCTCACTACCCCCACCAGGGAGTGTTTCACACAGCTTGAGTCATTCTCCTCCACACCCTTCAGTGCTGCTGTCGCACCAGGGAACACATACCTAATGCTTTACTGCTGTACATGGCTGTGGAGACATACGTGGGTGCTATAATCCCTTTGTCTGCTGACATTCGTCTCTTGGGCCCCAAGGCTCTCTGAACTATTTTTGTTTGTAAGTGATTGGTTGTGCATGATTGGTAGACGGCTCATCTGTGTGGAGTACACTGAGTATAGTGCACAGTCGGAATGAAGCACATGTGATGTGAACTCTCCGGTTCTGGATGACTGTAGGGCTTGTGCTTTATAATCTGTGAGTGTGACTGAGAAGACAGTGTACTGCGTTTGACAGGAGTACAGTTTGGCTGTTGAAATATAGACTCAGTAATTTTGTTAAATCATTTAGGAATGCAAAAAATGAAAGTAGGTATTGGGTAACAATGAGAGAATAATTAATTTAGAAATTACTGTGTGTGTAGGTAGTCCTTGCATGTGTGATTGCTGAGAGACTGGAGAGAAGGACAGTGTGTGTGTGAAGTGTGTGGAACAAAGGGAGAAAGGGGAGAGAGCGGAGAGCAGGACAGTGTGTGTGTGAAGTGTGTGGAACAAGGGGAGAGAGTGGAGAGCAGGACTGTGTGTGTGTGTGAAGTGTGTGGAAGAAGGGGAGAAAGGGGAGAGCAGGACAGTGTGTGTGTGTGAAGTGTGTGGAACAAAGGGAGAGAGTGGAGGGCAGGACAGTGTGTGTGTGAAGTGTGTGGAACAAGGGGGAGAGTGGAGGGTAGGACAGTGTGTGTGTGAAGTGTGTGGAACAAGGGGGAGAGTGGAGGGCAGGACAGTGTGTGTGTGAAGTGTGTGGAACAAGGGGGAGAGAGTGGAGGGCAGGACAGTGTGTGTGTGAAGTGTGTGGAACAAAGGGAGAGAGTGGAGAGCAGGACAGTGTGTGTGTGAAGTGTGTGGAACAAGGCAGAGAGTGCCATGCAGTCTGCTGTACTTTCTTCTTCATGTATTATATTTCCTTCACAATTGGCACCGATACTGGCAAGCAGTATAATTATACTGAGTAGAAGAAGAATGTTTGTGTGTGTGTGTGTGTGTGTGTGTGTGTGTGTGTGTGTGTGTGTGTGTGCGCGTGCGCATGCATGTCCACGTTAATGACTAACGAAGGTCACAGGCAAAGTCCATGGCAAGCCGGAGGAGCCCAGATCCCAACGGTAAACACCCGCGTGGCCATTCGCTGTCATTTTGGCAACTTCCTCATTCCTCAGATGGTGACTCAGCTGGAGGAGTGAAGGGCTCATGGGAGCCTCAGTGGCAGGTTGTGTGGACGGTGCAGGCCAGCCCTCCCCGAGCTCTGCTCTGTATCTGACACGTTCCGGCACCCTTCCTGCTCTCATGGCTGCTTCTCTGCGCTGTGTAGTGGGGGCTTGTTTCGAGAGTCTGCCTGTGTGCATCTTGTGTTGGGAAGGATGCTGAGCGCTTGTTTGTTTGGGGGTGATTTGTTGCACGTTCATGATGCTGATTGTCTGTGTGGGGCTTGATCGCCTTGTATTTGGACTTCAAGTTCTCATTAGAACTAAATATAAAAAGCAGAATATAAATAAAGTTTGCAGAATGTGGAATGAAGCTAAACAGTATAAAGCACCATATGAAACTTGATGTGCCTACGTACTCTGTGGTGGCATTTTACAGGCGTAGGGGCGACTTGCTATTGTTATTCGCTTGTGTTTTTTATCCTTCAATTTTGCCATTATTTCTATGACTACAAAACAACATGGTTCTCGGTTGCTGTGGTAAATAGTAGTGGACTTGTGGTGTTTGTGCAAGTACTGCTTTTATACAAAATAAGCTGGCTTTGAAATATATTAATATGTTAAATTATATTTTTATTAAAGGGTTAGAATAAATTACAGAATCTCAAATCCTCTGCTATGCTAAATATTTGTAAAAGCCAGTGCGGTGCCTGAACAGTGCTACAAATATTGTTTGGGTGTCAACACGTCAGGAAGCTGTTAAGAGTAAATGTGCACATAGAAAACGCACATACCTGAATTATGAGATTCTTAATGGCTTTTTCATCCAAAGGCACAGACACTGACATTCACTAAAGGAGTCGCTCTTAGCGTGGCGTTGGACATGTCTGTGCACGCTCTTGCTCCTGTTAGACCTCTTTATTAAGTATTTGTCACACCTTAATACTGCAGAATTTATTTTAATGACAGAGTCCAATGAAAAATATATAATAAACGGTTAGGGCTGTGTGTACCTTCGACTGACAATATAGCATGACCATATGTGTGCAGAGACAGTATGTACAAATGTGGCCCACCAAGAGAACGGTCCTTCAGCAAAGGAGTGTCAGGTCCCCTATTTTATTACCCAAATGGTATTGTTTTCCTCACAATGGGGTTCTTCCTGAACTGATGACACAAATGTTCTGGCTATTTGGACCTTTGTGTCTCAGTTGCTGTGCTTGGGTTTGTGCCTGCCCCCCTCAAGCCTTTTTCATACAAAACATATTGTGATGCCATGTCTTCATGGCGAGGGAGTGACCATTATAGTGGCCTTGGACTTCTTCACATTCTGATGGCTGTGATGTAATGGAGTTAATCAGACTCTTATACCATCTATCATTACACTTCTTTCCTAGAGCTACCAGTAGTCAGCTTCTCCTCCTTTAGACACTGTGTGTATGTGCATGTGTGTGTGTGTGTGAGAGAGAGAAAGCAGACTGCCATACTCAGTATGGCAGTCTGAGTTTCCCTGTGATTTCCCAGAAGAGAATTCAGAGAAATGGCGGATATCTGCAACTCCTTGTAATTCTATCTACCGTAAATGTGTCCTCTTCACTTGCACAGATACGTTGCACTGGCTGCTTAGTTAG
The DNA here is from genome assembly GCA_025773905.1 of Chitala chitala. NCBI lineage: Eukaryota > Metazoa > Chordata > Actinopteri > Osteoglossiformes > Notopteridae > Chitala > Chitala chitala. The sequence goes on from JABJVR010001697.1 coordinate 9,109, forward strand.
GAACATAATCTAGAAGTAGGGCTAGAGGCACTTTCAGATGACCCACGCAGACCTAATGGCTTCTAGTTCTGTGATTAAATGTCTTTGTATTGATACAGAAATCTACTGCTTTTCATTCCTTTAGTTGGGTTACAACAGGTAGATGCGTTTGGAAGAGTTAGAAGAGTTTGGTTAAAATTCTTTGCTGGATTTCTAGTTTTATCTCGTTAATTAGGTACATATATAAATTTTTTATTACTAGTATTATCTCTTTCACTAGCACTGACCAATCTTGAAACATGGCTGGTCCTTCTGAGTTTTTTTCCGCCCTTCTTGGTCTCTGTTCTTCGCAAATAAACTTTTGTCATAGAGGCATATCACCACAGTTGTGCCAGTGAATGCTGAGCTTGGGTTTTATTCACATGTCCACACGGCTGCTTTCACAGCCGTCATCACAGAGCAGACATGTCAGTCTTTACCTGTTCTCTCTTTCACACTAGGATGAGTGCCCCATCAGCAGACAGGACGGCTCCACTGGACTACGGGGTCCAGATTCGCTTCATTAAGGACCTCCATGACACCGGAGGGGGTGTTCCTGTGGGCGCTCGGGGTAGTGGTGGTACTAAGGGCATCCACAATGCCACCTCTTCCAAATATGGAGTGGCAGTCAGGGTCCAGGGCATAGCGGGACAACCATATGTAGTTCTCAAGGGAGGACAGAAGGGAGACTCGTACGGGGTGCAGCTGAAAACCCAGCCTCGGGACTATAACTACCCTCCGGCGTACAACAGTCTCCCCAGGAGGAGGGAGGAAGGGCAGGTCCCGGAGCCGCCTCAGGCCCATGGCGAGGGCAGCTCTCTGCGTCGTGCACGCTCACACGGCTCCCTACTCGACAGAGAGCCACTGGAGGACATAGATGGACACCTCCGGAGGCCCCCTGGGGATGGACGCTCGGGCAGCTATGGGAATTTGGATGGGAATATAGGTGTTGGGGGTGAGAGAGGGGAGACCCACAGCATTATTTCACATAGAATGTCTAGGACCAACTGGACTGGGTCGTACCAAGCTGGCTTAAATGGGTCTCTGGACAGAGATGATGGAAGAAGGGCAGGCCCAGACCCATCTCCTGTAGGTTCTGCTCGGAAAGAGCCCGTCCACACAGTGGGCACTGAATCCCTGGGACCAATCAACAGACTCATAAGTCACTTTGATAGCAGTGCTCCCAGCAGCCAAACACAGAGACGCTTCAGAGCACAAGAGAGAGTGAACTTTGAGGAACTGAAGTGTTCCAACAGCCTGGATGCCCGTGAGATTGTGTCAGAGAGCACAGCGTCTCCCTTCTACTCACCACCAACTTCAAACCACAGCATCTCTCCACCGCCGCCGCTGTCATCTTCTTCCTACAGCAGTCTGGGTCGAAGCTCCACATCCGTAGCCAAAGTGACAGCTTTCTCAGCCTCCAAGCCAAACTACAGCAGAGCACCAGGAGCTTTTGTTACCATGGCGACGCCTCCAGCCACTCAGCCAGAGACTCAGGTCAGTCAGTCAGTCAGTCACACTCACATTAGCTGTCATGATGGAATAAAGGTGCAATGAAATTATGTGCATGTGCACTCACTGGGGTGCAAGGAGAGACACATCAACACAGTACAACAGAAGTAGGTCACAGACAAAAGGAAAGAGTTTATGAGACAAAGGGACTTGTTTAAACAGACAGGCATTTGAAATGTATAATAGCAGACAATAGGGGGTGAGCATTCTTAAACAGAAGACTGCACATCAAAGTCGGGTGAATAGTGCTATGTTATCTACTGTTATCTTCTGTTAAATGTCTGTTGTGTTGAATCGTGAGACTCTGATAAAGGGGAAACAGAAAATAACAAGAAAGTAAGAGCTTTTAATAGCAGCTGCATTAATAAAAGATGAGTTAAAATGTATATTAAGGAAGGTCAGGATTTTGAAAAGAGATTGAGATTAATTAAATTTTTTTTTGTAAAGTGCAATGTTTATTATTTAGCTATCCATAAAATAGAAAATGATGTGAAAGATATAGTAAGCCTGACACATGAAACTTTTAAAAATGTCAATATATTTATTACATTAAAAATCATACTTGATTAATTTGGGCTTTTAAAGATGTGCACAATGTTTCTATTCAGAGCTGGCTAACGTACACAAAGCAGCATAATCGTTCTGTGGTGGGACTCGTATCACTTCGGTGTTGTATAGCAGCCATCTCCAACCTTTTTTGCACCATGGAATGGTTTCATGTAAGACATTGTTCTTTAGACTGGCCATTGTGCACATGCATAATCAAACATGACTAATACAGCTAACCATAACGCAGAATCAGTGGGAACCACCCTAGCCCTAACTGTGCAGACTCCGATAGTCAAAAAAATTTAAATAAAATTTAAAATTTATATATTTTTCTGTGCGGCCCAGTACCAAATAAGATAAAAAATAAAATAACTCTTATTCTTTCTGCGTGGTCTAGTACCAAATGGCCTGGTGGTTGGGGACCACTGTTCTATAGGATACTTAATATGCCATCTTAATTTGCAGATGACATGAAACCAACACAGAACAGCCAGCAAAAGAAGTAAAAAAACCTTGATAAAAGTCTGCCAAGTGTCTACCTATTTCACTGATTCAGGGAGGCATAATGCAAACCAAACCTGTCTGAAGGTTGGGGTGAACACTATAGGTGCCTGCTATGTAGAGGATTTGCATAATGTCAATGTCAGTTTATTTATATAGCACATTTAAGCAGGCAGGCAGGCAGACCAAAGTGCTCTACAACAGGAATTAAAGAATGACAATGAGGAAAATAGGCTTAGAGACAGTACATAACGTCCAATACATAATACAGAAGGTCCTCGACTTACGTCGGAGATCCGTTCCTACGGCGCGACGTAACGTGATTTTCGCAGTAAGTTGGAACCCACCTACATAAGCACCCACGTCACTCACATGGAGCACATACACAGTACAGTAATGAAGTGAAACAGTAAAAATAAAAAATAAATAAACAACCGGCCGATGTTCGTCGGTGTTTCGCCCTTTTCCGAACGTTTAATTATATCGACTTTCACTTTGTTTTAACGTCGCAAACGCCATACGTCAGAATGATGTTACAAGACTTTCTTAATAAATTAATGGGAGATGGCGCCGTAACCACGAAACACTGTACGTTGGGTCCGACGTAACCCGAGGACCATCTGTATTAGCAAGTAAAAGGATAAAGAGGTTAAATATACGATATATAAACTAAAAAATGTCAGGAACCACAATGTCAGTGTCGACACAAAAACATTTTTAAGATTCATACAACATTAAATGCCTGAGAGAATAAAAATGTTTTCAGATGTTTTTTGAGGAAATTAAGAGAGGGCACTGGTCTAATAAAGAGTGGCAACTCATTCCACAATTTAGGTGCCATAATGAAAAAGGCACGGTCACCCTGACTTTTTAATCTAATTTTAGGGACTACCAGTAGTAGCTGGTCACTTGACCTTAGGGCCTGTGCTGGTTTGTAAGATTCCAAAAGGTCAGGGATGTATGAAGGTGCAGAGTTAAGTAGAGTTTTGTAAATTGTCAGTAAAATCTGAAATTTGATTGTGAAAGTGACAGGAAGCCAGCGGAGTGACTGTAGGACTGGGGTAATGTCTTGGTGTTTGCACGTCCCAGTTAAGAGTCGGGCTGCTGGATTCTGGAGCATCTGAAGCCTGGTCAGCGAGGCTTGTGCTACCTCTACATGCAGAGCGTTACAGAGCTTGTTGTATAAGTAACGAAAGCATGTATGAACTTTTCCAGGTCAGTCTGTCAGTCATTGTCTTAACCGCTTAGTCCTGGTGAGGTTGCAGGGAAGCCTGGAGCCCATCCCAGAGCACATAGGGCGCAGGGCAGGGGACACCCAGGGCGGGGCTCCAACCCACCACAGGGCACACTTTTCCAGGTGCTTCGTAGATGAAAATGACCTAATCCTGGAAATCTGCCTTAACTGGAAAAAAACAAGCTGTAAACCTGCATTTATTTGTTTATTGAATAACACCTTTTTGTGAGCCGTGCAGCTGTTTAACCACAGGTCAGACAACACATTCGAGTGCACAGTTCATTCTTGTTTGCATAAATACGGGTTCTTTAAACTGTAAAACAACAGTATAATAGCAGGTGTCAAACTTGATTTCCTCCAGATTTCTGGGATTTGCTTGCCCGGATTTTGTGTCCATTGCTCAAGGTAAAGATGAACATTTTCCAACCATCCTGCTAAGCACTTTCACTAAATATACCGTTTGTTTTCAAGGTATCTCCTGGCTCCCTGATGAACCAGGATCAATATTCAGAGTTGCTAAGTGAAGAGGAGCAAATCAAACAATCGATATATAGCATCCTGCAAGATGGGTGAGGATGATTTATGAATGGTGTGCTTTTTCCACTGCTCCTCACATGTGTTCTCATCATATAACATTAGCCTTCCTGCATAGCCCACTTTAATGTTAGCATTGCTGCATAGCACATTTTTCCCTTTCTGCATAGCACACTTTAATGTTAGCATTGCTGCATAGCACATTTTCCCTTTCTGCATAGCACATTTTAATGTTTCATTGAACACTTTAATGTTAGCATTTCTGCATAGCAAACTTTAATGTTAGCATTTCTGCATAGCACACTGTAAGGCTGAAGGTAATTGAAGCAGCACAGGAATACCACATCCCTGTCTTAAACTTGAGTCAGACCATCCGGGCCTATCCAGTGACAGGGTACTGTTACGGTTAAATGTAGTGCCTCGGTGATGGTTTGAGAGCGACCGTAAGCGATAGTGCTGATAAAGTAAAGCTGTGGTCAGGTGACCGTGGAGTTGGAGGAAGAATACTATCAATGGTTTCTTTTATAGGGTCTGTTTTTCATCCTCCCCTCTCTCTCCATCTCTTTTTCTAAGGAACAATGAGAGCGTTTCAGCCACGAAATGCAAAGTTAACCTGGTCTTTGAGAAGATCCAGGGACTGAAGGTATGCAGTGTACTATCACTGCTGTTGTTTTGCAACTGCATTAATTATAACCTTTAGTTAAGGAATGCAGTCAGTATTGCAAGCTCTCTTTTTGAGCTTTCTGTTTATAATGCAAGTGTTATTTCATGATTTTCACAAGACTTTTTTTCTCACAAGCAGCTATAGCTTCTGTGTGCTGGTGACAAACATGGTTTGTGTGTGTGCATGACACGGTGAAAACGTGTGTGTGACAGTGTTTGCGGAATGGAACCCAGGACGAGGCCTCTGCTGAATCCTGGAGGAAGGAGAGGAGGGAGTTGGAGAGGAGGCTGGAGGAGCTGCAGTCCTCCCTTCTGGAGGAGCGCAGGGTTGGTGACTTTTACCTATTCAATCACTGATGATCAGTAGGACACAATGGTTATTTAAAATAAAGCATATGCTAAAACTAGCTGCTCGTTACGGTTTTCTACAAGAACATTATTAAGGTAAATGATTAAATAAAATAAACGTGACCATTCACTGCCAAAGACTCAGGTGAATTATTCAGTTAATTTTTATATAGCGCCTTTCCGAACAGCATGGCCCCAAGGCACTTCACAGGAAACTAATAAATAACTAGAGCACTCTTACCCACTTTATGCCCCTGTCTTTGGACATCCAAACAGCCTCTTGCCTCTGAGAACAAAAACACCTTGAAGGGAGCCAAATGTTTTCTTCTCGCAACTCCCAAAGCAGTTCCCAGCTAACTGTCAGTGCCTGTGGGGACAGAGTGAATAACAGACTGGGCCTGCATTAATGACAGCACAGAGTGTGAAGTGTAGCGGGTGGAGCGGGCTGTTCAGAAGGCAAACTGCACTCTGCGCACTTCCACATCACGCCACGTTTTATGTTTTCACTAACATTTGTGGTCACCAACACAAAAGAAAAGGAAAGTATTTAAATTATGTAACTTTTTTGGATTGTAGTGTGTTGTTAATGTAAGTGTTAAGGTTATGACTCTCATTAGCATTCATAAGTAGTTCTCGGGGCCTTCCTGTGCGTTGAAAACCCCTTTCCAGCATGCTGCCTCTCTGTACACAGTGTCTCTGACCTGACCCACCGTAATTAACATCAAACAGCATCCGGTGTATATCTGTAAGTAGTGTCCTAACCAGTGAGGGTCCCAAGGGTGCTTAGTAAAGATATAGCAACACTGTAGTAGAATGTAGGGTCAAGTGGATTAACAGTGGCCGAGTGTTAAAAATAGACTAGAAGGCAATTAACATTTGCAGTTTGGAAAGTGGGGGAGAGGCACGAGGGAACCCCCAGTAGGTTTGCCCTGTTGTATCTCCAGCCCGTTCAGTTGCATTTTGACCAGGCTGATCTGGTGACCTTCATTAAAATCCAATTCAACTTATTAATTGGAGAAACACCACAAACTTAGACTGAACACTGTTGTAATGATTTTTTTAAACAGATTTAGTGTTGCTTGTGCAGTTGTTTTGTGCAGTCCTTGATGAAGTGCTGTTAAAACAGGTGTTTGGTGTAGTAACTTGGCAGGTGTTCAAGATGGTGTGACTGAAATGTTTTGGAAAGACTTTAGTAGCACGGCTTACTGTGGTACAGCGATCATTACAAAGATGAAGGCAGCTACAGGATGTACCTAATGCTTCACCACGTGTCAGTAATTAATAAGGAGACTGAGTGGGGAGGGACATGTATGTTTGTCAGAGCCCTGCTGTTTACACCGTGGCAGCTGCTATATTTGCAGTCGACAGGCTGAGCTGGAACAAATGTGTTTGTCTGATTTGTCCTTGACACACTGAGGGTGAATCAAGTGAAGGGAGCACCCCCCCCCCCGTGTAGAGGGTGTCTTTAATTATCCAGCTTCAAGGAGCTGTTTTCCATATTACAGCACAGTGAGTACCGCTTACAGGTAGCAAGTGTGGTTATGTGTTGCTGTGACATTACATAAAGGAGCTGATGTCAGATGGTGCTCAGACGTTACGTGTATGACTAACAGTGGTCAGTAACATAACACAATACAACACACAGTAACAGTGGTCAGTTATCATGAGGTACTCTGTCCGTCCTGTGTCCTTCTGCACACGTGTGCCTTTGCAGACTGTGGTATGGGTGGGTTTGTGCCAGGATGTAGCGGCTTTGTCTGTGCGTGACAGAACACCCAGAAGGTGAGTGCAGAGCAGACGCTGAAAGCAGAGCTGGAGGACTGTCTGGACGAGAACCTGCAGCTTCAGGAGCAGCTGGACAGGAAGAAGACGGAGCTGCACCAGGCGCACGGCGAGTGAGCTCAACACGATGGCTGTCTTACATGAGACACGGGGGGGGGCTACGCACACACGCAGACTACACACAAGAACGCCACCAACTCCTGTCTCACTCTTTGCTTCCTCTCTCTCAGACTCACCCAACTCCGGATGGACAGGGAATCGGCCGAGTCACAAGTGCGAGACCTGGAGGACCAGCTGGCTGGCATGCAGGATGAGCTGAGGAGGGATTCGGACAGTAGGGCACAGCTGGAGCTCTTGCAGATGGTACCGTCCTGCCAGCCCAGTTCACACCTGCTCAGCTGCCTCTGTCTCTGTCTTTGCTTCTGTTTCAGGGCCCTGAGTAGCCTCAGGAGATTGTAATGCTTCCTGTTTAATCTCTATAATGCCCTCCTTTTCAATTTGCCTTCTCCTTTGCTTTGCCTCTGCACCTTCTTGTCTTCACCTCCTTACCTTCATGGACTATGCCTTCCGGTCTGCCTTCCGTGCCTGATGCTTTGATGTTTTCAGGAGCTGATGTCGGCCCGGGCGGAGCTGGCTGAAGCTGGCACGGTCCGTCAGCGCCAGGAGGAGGCACTACGACAGCGTGAGAGAGAACTCACAGCCCTGAAGGGAGCGCTGAAGGATGAGGTGTCCACTCATGACAGGGAAATGGAGACACTGAGGGAGCAGTACCGTCAGGATGTGGAGAAGCTGCGGAGGGACATGGTGGAGGTGTCCCAGGTACAAATATGCAGACTCCTACTCCCACCTGGACTTTCATAAAATTTGCCAGTTTAAGCCCACAACCTACCCACACTATAAAATTTTTGGCCTGCTTTCACCCACCGTTGCAAGATTCCCACTTTTGTATTCGCTTGCACAAAAGTGTCGACATTTCTGCTGAAGCACACCTGCGCTCCTGTCTTGCACTCACCTGCAGAAATGCATTACATACATACACATTTTGTTAAATATATATATTGATTATCCCAAAAAATTAGCGAAATCATTGCGACATTTGTCCCCAGTTTTTTTTGTCCCTCCCCTGTCCACACTGGGCCAGCTTACTGTCTGCTCCCACACCAATACCAAAGATGAGACCCATCCCAAAAGCTATTGTGTTGGGTTCTGCTAGACCTGTGGGAGCCTTTTGGGTTTGCAGACCTCTGTTTTGCGTTGTACACAACCCCACAGTGTATGGTTAAGGTGTGTTACTGTATGTGAATTTCAGACGTGAAACCTGCTCAACTTCCTCTTGCTCTGTACCTCCTACTCCTCACATTGACCCTCCTTGCCCTTCCACCCGCTCTGTACCTCCTACTCCTCATATCGTCCCTCCTCGCCCTTTCTCCTGCTCTGTGCCTCCTTTGCCGCCTTGAATCATCCCTCCTCATTCTTCCTTCTGCTTTGTGCCTCCTCCTCATGTTGTACCCCCTCACCCTTCCACCAGTCTCAGGCAGGCGTAGAGGCGGAGCGTCAGAGGGTGAACTCCGCCATGCGGATGCTGCAGCAGCAGCTAGAGGAGCTCAGGGAGGAAAGTTCCCACTGGAGGGAGCAGTTCCAGTCCTCCCGCGATGAGCTGCGGAGCACCAAGCAGGAGTGAGTTCCACCGCACAAATGTCGGCACACACGGGAGTGAACACAGACTCCACGCATCACACAGAAGCATTTCACTTCCTGTTCTCTACACACATTACCAAATTAAAAAGACTGAAAACTCAGGTGTGTTGTTTTGTTCATAGTGTGTGTCTGTGTGTGTGTATGTGTTCCCTTTCCCCCTTCGAGTGCCACTTGTACAGGCAGCACACCAGCATCACTGAATCTGTGTGAGAGGTTCATATCCACCTTGCTGTGCCGAACTAGTGCACACTTAGTCACTTAGTACACTTAGATGCAATTTCTTTCTCTGGATCCCCTCCCCTTGCTGTTCTCTTTTCAGCAGCCATTTTCTTCTTTTATTTGCCCTGTTTGAGAATTATGATGGCTGATATGCGCAGTGAATTTGGGAATTTGTGTAATTAGTAAGAGCGATCTAAAATCACAATGAAAACCTTGTAATGGCTCAGCTCTGTAATGTTTACTGTGTAAAGGATTAACTGTTAAAAAGGGAATAGTGCTTAAATAACCCCCATGTTGCTTGTCTCTGTTAGCCAAGTAAAGCAGCAAATATTTAAGCACATGTTCAATTCAATTCAATTTATTTTTATATAGCGCCTTTCGCAACAATGTGCCTCAAAGCACTTTACACCGGAAATTACAGATATCAAAGAATTAATACAAATGAATGAAGGCAGACAACAACGGAGGAGAGGAACCAAAAACTCTACAGTGTGGAGAAAAAAAACCTCTGGGGGCCCAAGGTTGACTGGCTGCCCAGCC
>JABJVR010001698.1:0-18704 GCA_025773905.1 Chitala chitala
CCCCCCCCCCCCCCCCCCCCCCCCCCCCCCCCCCCAACCACGCCTCCATAGTGGGAAACACATCACATTCCCCTGTAGTACATTTCCCCTCTAGAATCGTATCGGTTAACAAAATGTTCCATATGACACAAAACACATCAGACTCCAGTGATGACAGGCCAAGAAGGATTACATATTTTGTTCAGTAAAAAAAAAAATTGTTTTCGAATTAGATGTATTCTCCCTAAATGGTTACCATTACCACAGTGGATTTGCGACTCCAGTGATGATGACGCTACTGATTTGAGAAGACGAAATACATTTTGAAAGAAAAACAAGTTATGGCAATGTTCAAAGTATTGGATTAAAATTGTGACATTTACCCTTTATAAAAAACAGTGTGGAATCGAGTAGTATATACCTTAATAGCAGAACTCTTTTCATCTATGCTTCCTTTCACTCTGTTGTTGCTAAGCTGTTTGTTTGTATGTTTTTCTAGTTAATTCAAGACTTACATTTTATGTTTATGCTTTCCCTTTACTTGAATGACTTTGAGACAATTGCTTGACGTAATCGTGTGCACTGATAGGGCAGCACTTACTGTTAGTTAGATTCTCTGATACTGTTTGACCTCGTTCATGACATGCATGTGTACTATTATTCACTGTAAGTCTCTTTGGACAAGCGTCTGCTAAATGAATAAAATGTAAATGTAAACAGCACATAGACAGGTGTTTGAAAGTGTCAGAAAAAAGGAATACAAATTTCTATGGTTGGGGATTTAGTATTTGGAAAAGTTAACCTAATTTTACAAGTGGACTATTATTAATGGACAATATGGGTTATGGTAAGAAAAAATAAATACAATCTTTAAACAATGAAGGGATAAATATTTGAAAATGGTTTGCTGTTATTCGTCTGGTCTTGTCTTTATTTATTCATCACCAGAATCTGTAAAATACCTGCTTTACTACAGCAGATAAGTTGACCTAATAACCATCTTGTCCTTTCCTACACGGAAATGTAGTGAATTAGACTCTTTTCTATGAAACGTTATTGCCCTATTCTGAAAGATACATTCAAAGAGCTGACAAGTGGACCAGTCATCCATCCATCCATCCATTATCTTAACCGCTTATTCCTGGTCAGGGTCGCGGGGAAACCTGGAGCCCATCCCAGAGCACATAGGGCGCAGGGCAGGGGACACCCAGGGCGGGGCGCCAACCCACCACAGGTGGACCAGTCAATCCAGAATATTTGTTTATTAAAACAGGTATTTCTGTACTTCTGTGTCCACACTGACTGAAGGCTGGCTACATGCAGTTTGTACAATAAAAATTCCCTACAGAATTATAACATGAAATAAGCATCACAAAATAATCAGCGTAGTCATGACTTGCATTACTGATACAATTATTACATGTAATTCAATAAGATCTCGCGTTTCCTGGTTTTAAGTCATTTGCGCATCTTGTTCCATCTATCAGAAGAGAGACCTGGTCCTTAACACGTTGTCTCTGGACCATGTAATCCTGTTGTTTACATGGAGAACGTCAGGAAGACAGATTGCTGGAGAGTGGCTAGGAGCAAAGCAGCAGGGACGGCTATCTTGGTGTAAACCAGCCTCTCGATAGCCCAGTGGTAGCCAAGCAGGCGGTTGTTTGGCAATAGCCCACCCTTCTCTTTAATCTCGGACCGGGAACGCTCCTTTGATGGCCCTGGTCTGCCTCTGGACAGAGCGACAGCTGAAAGTGCCGCCCAGGCCCGTCGCCATAGATCATCCTGCCGACGGGCGTTTGATGTCGGAGAGCCGCGCAGCACGGGTGGGCCATCGGCGGCTCCCTTTGGCCCATCAATCCTCCGGCCCGACCTGGGACCCCGGTCCGAGCAGTCGCCTTTGCCCGTCAACAGGAAGCACTTTGTGTAGGAGTGAAACGTGACACAACAAACACAAATGTGCACAAACGCGTGCACGCGCACACTCGCGCACAAGCATGCACGTATAATCAAACGCACGCATACACAGTTGTGTACACACACGCAGCCGTGTGCACAGCCTCGTGGACTAACACATGCAGTCCTGTTTACTGACTCTTTTGTTTTCTGCCTCAAACACCACGCACGAACGAATGTTGCGTGCTGCTTCAATCCAAAACTGTGAACAAACATCAGTCAAATGAAACTTTAGTAAGATGTGGAGGAGCAGGTACCGAATACAATACAGGCTTCCTTCATAATCCTTCCACCTCACCAACATTTAAAGAAGCCATGAGTGCTTCAAGTGAACTTCCAGCGTTACAAACACAGTTGAAGTGCAGGTAAGATGCTGTCTATGAGACTACAGGGGCAGCATCCTGGATTTTTCCTCTAGTCCCAATTTTATTTTCTTATTTCATGCTCTGCAGAGAGCACAAAAATTGGTAGACATTGTGAACCAGAGACCTTTTCTTCTCACTGAGCAGACAGTGAGAAACCTGCCAAACTGCAGAGATGCTGTATTATCAAATGTATAAACAGTGTGTTTAGATAAGATTACCAGCATTACAAAAGTGAAAATGGCTCTAATCGCTACCACTGAAGAGCCGCGGCATCCTGGCGACACGTCACATCTGCTGCATTGGACACATTCTCCAGGCTCCAAAAGTGCTCATGGTGTCATAGCTTAAAAAAACAACAAAAACACTTTTCGCTGAGTCTGTGCTGTTCAGTGTTGCTGAAAAGGTGGGGGGGGGGGCAGGTTTGTTACACCACGCGTGGCCATCAAGGCATATCCCTGGGAGACGTGAGAGGAAGCAGAGGATGAAGTCAAGTTATAAACAGACATGAAGAGCCGGGGGCTCTTCAGAGACAGCTGATAAGCCGTCCGCCCCTTATAGAAACTCTCCACACCGCGTGCCTGTGGTCTACTGTGGGACGTCGCTAGGGAGTGAGGCCCTTTGACCGAGGTGGCTTCTGTTGCTCTGGTTACTCGTTTGCCCTGGCGACGTGGGCCGTGAGCGTTAGTCATACGCGACTTCCGACAGCTTCATCATGTCGCGCACCGTGAGTCACGCGTAATTCCTGCTGCTCCTTACCATGCCCCATTGAAGGACAGTTCCGCTTCGTGTACATCTCAAAGTCAGAAGCATCCAAAGTGGCTGGTCTTTAGTAAAGTGTTTTCTGCTGATTTCACTCAAAGGAAAGAGGGGGGCGGGACTTAGGAGGGCCGTTGTAGAGCTGGCTTAACGGGCAGAGTTTGCGCTCGCTTAGATGCTTTTTCTCAATTATCTTTGCCATTTTACAAAGGTGACTTAAGATGCAATCTACAAGCCAAACAACGTGCGTGAGTAATGGAGAGGCTGGCAGAGGTCAGGGGTCAGAGGGAAAGGGGCCATGGCGACCAGCGAGCTCCGTCTGTGGACACAGCCTTCAGAGGGGTGAGAGATAAAACACCCCGAAAATAGAATGGGAAGAATCTGAATGGACAGACTGTCAGGTTCTGCCATATATCAGCGTGCTTCAGGTGAACGAGAGGAGAGTAAGAACGTTTAAACTGGCCGGACATGCCGCGGTGAGGGTCCACGTTCCAGAAGTACTGCCTCAGTGACCAGTACACATGTGCATTTGCCAGATTTGCGTGTGTGTGTGTGTGTGTGTGAAGCTTGATATGCTGGTACATATGTGTGCCTGAACAGATTTTTTGGCAAGGAAAAATTCTGAAAAGCAATCGTCTGAAAAGTTACCAAAAACGAATATGGGAGTTTACCCATAAAGCCAGCCTCTTTTGTGCATCTCAACTCTACAGGCTTGAAAAAACCACACGTGCTGATTTTTTTGTTTGTAACCAGTTTTTGAGTTCTGTTTGAAAAGCGTGTGGAATCATTAAATGCTTATAAAATAAGAGATACAGAGAGGTTTCTACAAAGACAGTTTATTGTTTTTTTTTTAAAAACAAAAAAACTAGACAAAGGAACCAATGGTAAAAGCCACAAGGTGAACATGAACGTAACAGATATTTTTCAAGTGAAAACAAAAGTTTCCTTCTGGAAATCGACCCACCTAATATCTTGGCTAATTTGTATACCAACTGCTACGATCTTTGGGACAATGCAATGCAGTTAAATGTGTGAGATAAACAGATGAACATGTGACACAGTTTTGAGTAGCGAAAAGTCTGCATCGTTCCCAGGGACTCTTGAGCTCTCCTCAGGCTTTTTACAGGGTGTGATGGGCATACATGCCTCCCAGCTGTCAATCACTGCAGATGTGGGTGTGTCCTTGCATAATGAGAGCACAGTAATATTGGAAAGTGTTTGACCGCACCGTTGACAGATAATGGGGCGGCCTTCTGCTTTAGGTCTGCCTTAGAGCCCCAGGCCATTGCTGGCAGACCACAGCGAGGTGCTGGGGCACTGTGCTAACAGGAAGTCTCACACAAACACAGGAAGCAACCCATTTCACAGGGTACAGTTTAACCTGGGAAAGGGAGTCACAGCTCCTGGGGCCTCACTGCACTGAGAAGACCATTCCGCTTCACTGTAATCCTGCAGTTAAAATCTCACATGAGACAGGCCTTTGGATCCTCTTCACACATCTCCCTCGCTCTTCCCCCTCTCTCTCTGTCTCTCTCTCTCTCTCTCTCTCTCTCTCTATCTCTCACTCTCCCTCTCTCTTCTCCCTCTTTATCTCCGTCTCTCTTTCTCTCCCTCTCTCTCTTTCTCTTTCTCTCTCTTCTCCCTCTCTCTCTCTCACTCTCTTTTTCTCTCCCTCTCTCTCTCTCTTCTCCCTCTCTCCATCTCTCTCTCACTCTCTCTCTTTCTCTTTCTCTCCCTGTCTCTCTCCCTCTCTCTCTCTATCTCTCGCTCCCTCTCTCTCGCTCAATCTCTCTATTTCTCTGTCTTTCTCTCTCTCTGTTGCTCTCTCTCTCTCTCTCTCCTTGCAGTCTGTCTCTCTCTCTCTCTCTCTCTCGCTCCCTCTTTCTCGCCCCCTCTCACTAACTCACAACTTTGATTCAGACCTACTGACTGTTACTCCTGCTCAGATGAGCCTCTGTTTTCCCTGCTTGTTTTTGTGAGAGGGTGGGGAGGGCTGGGGGGGGCTGTTTGGGGTCCAGGAAGCGCAGACGCAAACAGGAACGTGACATGGTGGCCTTCGAGGCCATAAATCAGCAGAATTGAGACTTAAGAGTGGAAAAGAGGCTTGCGGCAGCTCACAGCCGAGCAAGACGAGCCCGTCTGAGGAAGAGAGCTCGCGAACGGGGGGATGCACATACCGACACAAACATGCTGGCCTTTCGCAGCCCAAACCATGTGCTGTTCCATTTTTTTAATTGCCTCCACATTGTTGACTATTTTCAAATGAAACACAAAAGCGATCATAAACAAAACATTCCCTTCAGATCCATTTACATTTCAGAGAATTTGAATTTTTATATTTATAAGCATCTTCTAGGATGTACTTAAGATTTTCAATACATTTGAAGCAATCCTTACAGGTAGATGATTTAATAGTTTAAATTGAAAACAATATGACACATTTACACTGGCTATGCAAGACAGATTGTGCAGGTACAGCACAACACTTTTAAACTTGAAAAGACTAGAACAATTTGCAAAGACAATTAAATTTTGCCCTGAATGAAAAAAATTTGTATATAGTAGGCCTTTGCCATTATGTGTTATAAAAGAATTTAGTGTAAAAGAAAATATTCAGTTCTAAAATAAATGGTCTTCAAATGGTTATATATATGTATCCATGTATTCTCTATATTGTCTGTCCAATTCAGGGACTGGGAAGCCTGGAGCCCACGCCAGGAGGCACAGGGAGTAGGGCAGGGGACATCCAGGGCAGAGCGCTAACCCACCACAGGGCACACACACACAATTTGGAGACACCAATCAACCTAACCTGCATGTCTTTGGACTGTGGGAGGAAATCGGGGGAACCCAGAGAAAACCCACCAAGGACAGGGAGAACATGCCAACTCCACACACACAGACCCAAGGTGATACTTGAACCCCAGGCCTGCAGCACCCCCAGTTCGCTCAGTAACCAGTCAGTCACTAAACCGTCACGTACACTTGTTCTCCCAGTAATAGCAGAGAACACAGGATGGCTGTTCAAGTTACAGTTACTTCTGACAACAGAATTTTTGTTGACAGAATTTAGGTAATCCATGTCATGTGGTAAATAAATTTCAGGATGTAGTGTGGCATACATTGGTCATTTAAATAAACTATACAACCAAGGGCGTAGATTTGGATATGGATGATATGGACGTGTCCCTACTAATAAGGTAGAAGTACCAAAGTGTCTCTACCAATCCTTTCAGTGATATCCAAACGTTTTGCACATTAAAAGGGTTGTGGACTGATTTGGTCCTTATGTCAGAAATCAATCCTACACCCTTGTGCATAACAGAAGAGGCTTGCTCTAGGGCTCATTAATAAATATGTTTTACAATAAGTATTTTCTACATTATTTAAAGTGCAACCAACATAGATTGAGTAGCGAAGTTGTTTCATTGAAGGGATAACGCTAGACACTAATGGTTATCATTTTAACATCATCTCGTCCCTAGAGATCCACACGGCACCGCCAGAAGACTTGACTCTGAAAAGCTGTGTAGCAGGGAGACCCCCTAGTGGTTGGTAGATGTACTGCGTGTACACACCGAGGTGTGATTCCTTGAGTAAAAATTAGGACTTTACGTGCAGTTTTCTCGTGCTCCATTCATTGGATTAATTGCTACTGCCGATGACAAAAATTAATAGGTTATTATGGAGATACTTTATTGGAATGGTACGTAAAACTAAGTAAATGTGTCGCAAAGTACGATATATTACTATTTTCTTTTCCAGAAATTGTTCTATGTATTACTCCAAACGGAGTGTGTGTGTTACACATGCGTGTACAAAGCGGTACCAGAACCCTCCGTGAATTCCTAACCTATCTATCAGGTGTCAAGATAAAAATCCTGTAACAAGCGTACAATTTTAAAGCATTTTAAGGCGATAACGCCAAGACACGTAGTCTGCTTCGTTTGTTTAAAGGAACATTTACTTGCTCAAACAAAAAGGTTAATCTGAGACTTGCAAAGTCAATAGGGTGAATATGCAGTCCAAAGACCACGTGTTGCTATGGTGACCGCACTCCAGCAAAATACAATCATGATTCTGCAACTGGGCTCTTAATACCGGAGTGACAATAAACGAATGCCTGCATTAACATTAAAATTTGCTGTAGTGATTTCTCAAAAACACATGAAAATTCTATTTCCCTCATTAATATACTTTTCAAAATAAAATAGTTTTAAAATTGTACAAATAAATATAAACACAAAGTAGACCATTTGCAGAAAGTAATGCGAAATACTCCATGATATTTGCATATACTGTAGAACGACTGTTACTTAAAGCATTGGACCTCAAAATATTTCAGTTTTTTTTTTTCTGAAAATGTCACAGTCATAACACTTTTCATATTTATGTAGTTTTGAAAATATAGCTGGTCGAACTTAATAGGGCGCTGGATTGGTGTTGTTCTGCCTGTTGCTGGTGGTAATGTAGAAACAGGGGTGGCCAAACACGGTCTTGGGGGGCCCCAGTGGGTGCAGGTTTTTGCTTCAGCCATTTTTTGCTTTTAATTGAATCTTATTATCAATTAAACATTGGCTTTTTTTGTATAAATCTCAATAAGATTTATTTGTTTTAAATACGAATTTTAAAAGCGCAAAAAGACTTACTAATGTTGCTTAATTTTTTTTTTAATATGTTTTAACAGATATGGTACATTTTAATCCGCAGTCGCTGTTTAAGCGTTCTTTGTTATTAGCACATGTTTCTGCTATTCATTAATTTTGACCATTCAAATACAATTAGTGATGACAGGTTTGAATTAAACACCTTGATGAATTATCCATACATTTTCTGCTATAATTCTGCAGTTAAAGAGAAATGATAATGTGTGCTTTATAATTATGTTACTGATGATAAAACACAAGTCTCACTTTTAACTTTCAATAATTCAAAACATCTAAGCACAGACAAATTATCATAGAAAACGAAGATAAACAGTGATGTAATTGATATTTAATTAAGACAGTTGGCAAATTAAATTGACTGAATTGGCTGAAACAAAAACCTGCACCAGCTGCCCCCGCCCCCAGGTTCGTGGTTGGCCACCCCTGATGTAAAAGATAACACTGACAGAACAGCGTGACATGTCGCCTGCAGAATAAATAAGATGCGCGCTCCAGAACGCGCGTCTCTCATGCTTTTTTTCAGAGGTATTTCCTCTCCCCTGGAGATCATTGTAATTAATACTATTCATAACAGCGTCAATTAACGCCTTTAGTCTGGCACTATATAGTTGTCAGCGCAGTAAAAAACGGGGCTTGCAAATGTTATGGACATATTTTAAATTACAACTTGTTCAAAGCTTTATTTAAAAAGAGTCTCACATAACTTATACGCGTATGTTTTTATGAAAGCCCGACAGCATTTCACGATGGCGTCCTGGAGATGGCGTAATTGTTCAAAATATCTTTAAATGGTTCGATTAATTGTGAAATGTGCCGCATATGCTCTTGCATTGATCGCTATGTGCATGATGAATTAGAAATTACGGATATCGTAACGTTTCCAAAGCCTTAAAGGCGCTTTATAAAAGACGTTGCAGAAAATATTTAAATCGTCTGTAATAACAAAGACTGTCTTTATACGTACTTGAACAATCGTATTTTCGTGTAGCTCCTCCGTAAAAGTACTGGAAATATTAATTTACAGCATGGATCAGCAACAGCTGAGTAAAGTTAAAATGTTGTTGGTAATGGGCATTTTAATGAACAATACGTTTGAAAAAAAAAACGAGACTGTTTATCAGGGACTACCGCAGCCCTTTATGAAGAAAAGACTACACGGAGGTCGTTGAAGCGGTAATTACGTCTAAATTAATATCGTGCGCTGAGAACAGAACCTCCTGGGCGTGGCTACACTATTTGTACTAACCAAATGTGCGGCATTAGGTGGCGTCCTTTTCTAGAAAGTCCGCTTTATAACATTTTACTTCTAAGTGGATGCATTTTGCAATGTTAGAAAAGACAAAAGTAATTTTTAATTTCATGCCCCCTGATTTTGAGTCCTGCGGTACCTTTGATGTTTCTTCCCTTGCCAGACAGTTCATGAGACATGAAGAGGTTGTATAGATACGTATCAGTAAGGTTATGGAAAGGTTCATTTTTGAGGCGTATCAATACGAAGGTAATCTGTCACAAAGCATGCATGCAACGTGAATACTCTAATAGACGAATTCACCGTTGCGTGTTGAAACACTTTTCACCTAGTAGTGCGTTAAACAAACATTTTGTGGTCAAGAAATTGAAGTTACAGTTAAAATAAAAGCAAGTGACCTGATTAACTTGTTTTGGCATGGGAAAAAAAAATCTGGCACCACCCCGAGGAGCTTGTTTCCTGCAAACCGTGCAGAGCAAATAATTACAAGGAACCGAAACGTTTATGAATACATATGTACAAATTTATTCGTTACCAGCAATCTATCTGTGCATCTATAGGCATAAATATAAACCGATAGGGCACGCAGCATAAAAGCTCGTACATAAAGGCACTCGCATCCACGGCTGATTTTTTTTTTATACGTGTGCGGGTACGGACCGTTCTCAAACCGTTGCCTGCCTTCAGCCCCCACCTCTTTGCATTATGTAATGTTGTAATGCCATGTGGCGGAGAGGGGAGGAACCTAAGAGGGAGCGAGCCATCCTTCACGCATGTCCATATCTCCCATTGGTTGAAAAAGTGTGTTTTCCCTGTTATGTTTTTAATACCGCACACACTGTCCCTTTTCTTTTTTTTTTCAAAGCACGCACTCCACTATTTCGCAAAGCGCGATTCAGCCCTTTAAAGCCAGCCAGCGCGCTCGTAAGCACGTAAGTCTCTCTGCAAAGCAAACCTAACTCGGCATTTCCCATTATTGCTTCTATAGTGCGGACCATGGCGGCTGCTACGAGCAGTGGCTCCAGCACGGCCGCTCTGCAGCTGAGGCATTCCGGCAGCGAGCATGCGAGGAAGCGCATGGATCCCCGGAGGAGGCAGGCGGCTCTCTCCTTCCTGAGCAACATTTCGCTGGACGGACGGCCGGTGCAGGATGACAGCGAAAACCTCGGGGACGACGAAAGTTGCGTAGAGGCCAGGACTACACAGAGCCTGGTTTCAGCAGATCGAGCGATGCATTCGGCCGGCGCGGCTGCTGCAAACCAGGCTCTCGCGTTTACTGCCCGCACGGGGTTCAGTTCGAGTCCCCTTGCTGCTCCGGCGTACGGGAGTACAGAAGGGGACGTGTTCACCCGCGGCGTGCACGGCCAGTCAGTCTTCACCGCCCCGTACCCTGCAGTGTCAGCAGCGACAAGGGGCAGGCTGCAGACTTTCACTCAGGGAATTCTGCCTGTCACTTTCTCCAGACAGGCGCCCCAAACCTACTGCTGTCTGGACAGCGGACAGGTGGCCAACTCTGCTTTGGAGCTGCAGAGATCCAGGTAACTTTCATCAGCAGCCCTGGCTGACTGCACCACGCATACCAATACATGTCTGCTTTGCTTAGAGTCCGCAGCTTTCGCTCGCACGAAAACTCTGTGTTTTACCTGTTTATGCACATGGACGTGTACAGGAGAAAGATTTCGCCAGCGTGACTTGGTGCAACTGGGGGTCATTGTCTGGGGAGATGTGGGTTAGAACACGCGTTTAACTCCGGCCAGCACCACCATGCAAGCGTGCGTCTGCTTTTTAGGCTATTTATTTCCAGCTTGATTTTTTTGCATGCCAGTTAGATTGTATCCGTAATTGCTACGCGTTGCTTTAAACGTGGCAGAGCAACGTGCTGTTGTTATGAAATGTCTTTATTGTGGTTTTGAAACGCAGCGCTGTTGTTGTGGTCACGTGACCGGCGTCCACATGGCGAGCGGAGGGTCTGCGGACCGCACGAGTGTAAATGCTACGCGAACTCGGGCATTTAACCAATAATTCCTAAAACGTTTGCTTAGAAAGCCGTATTCTCTACTTCTGATATATCGTCTGTAGTTCAGATATTGTTGCGCAGGATATGAGATCGCGGTCTAAGTTCATCTGGGCTTAAGGCCAGTACTTCAGTAGTCGGGACACCCGACACGCCTTTACTGTCCGGGTCCATAGATTATGTGTAACTGTCGTGCATTGAAGAGATATAGACTTTATATATGCAGCCAGATGTGCAGGAGGGTGTGTGCTATTGAAACGACTTGTAAGCTTGTTGTTGCCCATCTTTTTTGGTTCCTTTATATATTACTTGTGTGTGCGTGTGTGTGTGTGTGTGTGTGTGTGTGTGTGTGTAACTTGATGAGCATTATCCTGTATTTGTAATGCACATTTTTCTGTATTTCCATCCAACTTTCAAAGATAAGAAAAGGGCCGCGTGTGACAAAGAGGTTGACTTTTCTCACAGGAAATTATGGTCTTTTGACGAGACCGCAGGAGCAGCGTCTTGTTCGCCCCGTAAACGTTGTGCTACGCGTACGCGTCCGGGGTGTGTCAGCCACAAGCGCAGCCCTGACACGGGCTGGGGACGAATCACCATCAGCACACACTTTGACCGAATCGCCAGTACACTTTACTAATATATGGTGATAAATTATCAATGTTACCTATTTAAGAAAGCTGCGTCCATTACCGTTTAGTAAAATGCAGTTCTGTGTGTGTGTGTGTGTGTGTGTGTGTGTGTGTGTGTCTGTGAGAATGAAGAGACTCCTTTCAGAGTCATTATTTTGTAAAAGATGCACGAGGTGAGATGTTAGAGAGCTGTTTGTTTTTCATTCCTGGTGGAACACTGCCCACACTTGTGTGAAAGGTCATCTGAGAGCCATTGCTGAAAGAGCTGGCCTGTGTCCTTAGTAACGGTTGGGGGGAATACCACATGTTCCCCATGTGTTCAGTATGTGTGCACAAGTGTGCAGCTTGGCAATCGGCCAGAGCACTCACCTGGAACTTACCTGTCTGGTTAAAGGCCTGTATTATTAGGTGAACTGTGTGTCATACATTAGCTTGTGGTGTGTTTCAGTGCAGCGTGTCCTCGTGTGACCTTCCTGAAGCATTTCTGCAGAGCTTCCACCAGTGATGGTTCCCTTCTCCATGTTCTTGCCTTCCAGAAGTTTTCCTCTAGTCTTGGCCCGGTCACAGCTGAGACAGAACCATGGGGTCGCTAACGAATCGTATTTCTTAACCATCGTTATTGTTCAATACCTAGAATGATCTGCAGTGTTATGATGCACCCCCCCACTGGTTCTTTTTTGGAATTTTAGGAACTCAGACTGGGTAGTATATGCCCCCCCACCCACATTCTCTCAAACCATGTGTACTGTTGGTTCAGCGTTTCTTGGGTAAATAGTCTCATTGCTGCACACACAATGTCCATGGCATTTTCAAGCGTGTTGCTTTTAAGGGCTGCCAGTTTGGATGCGATGTAGGCGCTCTGTTGTCTCGACAGGCTTTCCATGATTCGCGCTCGTTTTGATGCAAATTTGCATGTCAGGCTTTATTACATATAAATCACTGCATTACAATATGGACCTGTAACCAGGATTTAGTGTTGAAGTGTATGCAATGCATTGCATGATGGAATTTGAAAGAACGTGTTTGTTTTAAAACTTATAGAACCTTCAGCTTTGTACCATCTTTAAGGGGAAAGAATAATTCCTTTCTGCTTCAGTCAGCCTTATTTTGCATTTATGGTTGTGTTCTGTGAACAGATGCAGCCGAGCAGAACGAA
The DNA here is from genome assembly GCA_025773905.1 of Chitala chitala. Taxonomy (NCBI): domain Eukaryota; kingdom Metazoa; phylum Chordata; class Actinopteri; order Osteoglossiformes; family Notopteridae; genus Chitala; species Chitala chitala. The sequence goes on from JABJVR010001698.1 coordinate 12,769, forward strand.
TGTGCAATAGTCAAACTGTTGAACCTTAAAGCATGTCAGGTAAACCAGTGGTCGTGTTGGAAGCCCAGTTTGGTTTAATGGAGAACATCATTAAAGGTAATGGGCCTGATTTGGTTATGTGGTGTTCGGTGGGACGGCTCAGTAACAGTGGCTGGAATCGTATTTTGTTCATGACAAGCTGATCCACACCTGTCCACTTCAGGCTACCTGTATGCCGGTTCCTGTTGTAAATCAGCCTTGGGTCTTGATAAATCCCGGTGACATCCCTCGGTTCTGCCCCTGGGTTTGAGACGTCTAAGCGTTCCAGAGGACAGGACTTATAGCATCCTGAAATCACGATCACTACACCCCTCCTTTCAAAACCAAGCCGCAGGGCCTTCTCTTCAGGAAGCACCTCAGATCTTAAAACCTCACCTTAATCATCTCTGCTTCCTTTACTCTATTGTTGCAAGGCTGTTTGTTTGTACGTGGTTTTCTAGTTTATACAAGACTGTACTTTTCCCTTTACTTGTATGACTTGTGTGAGAATTGCTTGACTTAATCATGTGCCCTTTGATGACAGGACAGCACTTACTGTTAGATTCTCTGATACAGCCTGACCTCGTTTGGAACATTCACATGTGCTCTTATTCATTGTAAGTCGCTTTGGACAAAGGCGTCTGCTAAACACATAAACTGTAAATGTTGTCAGAGGGCTGCGCCGTACACACATCTGTCACAAACAACCAGAGTTGATTCAGGCAAACCAGAAACCAACTAATACTGTTTTCCACACAGCTTTCTGTCTGTGTTGTGTTTACTTCCTTAGTGTGATCTCTTTCAGGTCTCAAATACTCGCTAATGAGAGAGACGTTCTGTCTTTACTCATCTAGCCAGCTCTGTCTGTTGGAGAAACAGATGTTTGCTGTCATTCTACTGCATCAAACTCGCAGCAGTAAAGAGTTGTACGCATGCCTTTCACCATGAGTTACTGAATCCTGATAAACGACGTATTAAACTTGCGTACACACGGGGTGGTCGATATGGTCAAAATATCATAGTGCAGTATTTGCTGTTAGAATCGGTCATGATGTAGATAATGAGTTTAAGACCCACTGAGACTGATATTGGCGAAGTGACGTATGGAGACAGCACGTGGATATCATGCAGGCTGAATTGATTTGCATCCGAATACGCGAGGATCACGTGGTACGAACTTGCCGATTTGTTCTATATGTACAGTAGCCCCCCCCCCTTTATCCGCGGTTTTATTTACCCGCAGTTTTAGTTACCCATGGTCGAAAGCAGCAGCTGTCTCGGTTATTGGATCGAGTCCCGCGGTATTTGTTATTGTTGCTTTCATTGTGTGTAGTTTATAAATGAAATTATTGTGTTTGTAGGCATGTATGTATAGGAAAAAACATAGTATTCACCACTACCTACACTGTCTGTGTATCGAGGAACCTATCCCCTGCAGACAGAGAAGGAGGCTGCTAAGTTTTAATTAAGCATGGCATTATATTTAGCTTCTTGCGATAACTGTACAATGTATATCACGGACACAATCTATCAAGACCAGTTACCATTATTGCCTTATTGCCCGCTTCTGCATATACGGTGCTGCATTTTAAATAATTCACATCTTATCAATGAACAGGATGTGTATTTTTATAATCTGAGTTTTTCCTCTAATGGCTGCCGCTGCAGGCAGGAAATTCCTGGATATGAACAGTCTGATTGTCTGCAGTGGATTTCCTGTGCAGACTCTCGTTATCCTGTGTTTGAGTTCATCCCCCCCCACCCCATCGCTGAACATAAACTAAAATGGCATAACAAGACCTTTGCGGGTGTGTGCTGCGCTGATCGTTGTTGTTGTCCTTTCTCAGCTTCAGCTGTTCCCGTCACAGTGCGGCCTGGAGCAGAGGTGAATTCTACGCACAGCGAGATGTTCCATCAGCAGATGCAAGCGCAGCATGCAGCCTTAGACTGACACAATTTGACCCCCCACCCCCCTTGTGTTATGTTTCACTTCTCTGTGGGAAGGGGTGAGATAGGGCTCGCCCCCGCCCCGCACCTGCAGCTCACGCGATGGTGCCGTTGTGGACAAAATTAAAACCGTAACGGGGCTTTTCTGTGAAGACTGCACTGCAGAGAGCATTTCCCACTCAGTTTGCAATGACAGCTGGAACCAGATTTTCAGGATCTGTTTCCTCTACATTCTTATTTTTTTCTGTTTACTTATTCTTCCTTGTTTTGTCTTGAGAGGAAGTTTAAAAACCAAACCCAAGACCACCAGGTTTCAGAACGGCACAGGCAACTAAAAAGGCATGGAAGCTGAGGTGTTTGCACCTGCAGGTGTGACAACTCTCTGCTCGGTTCTCCAGAAGAGCTTTGAAAGGCATCGCCATTGAGGGAGGGCTAAGGAGTCTGGGTTAAGGAAGTGTTTATAATCCAGCTCTTTCGTTCGAAAAAGTAAAAAAAAAAAAAAAATAACATTTTCATTCTTAGCCAGGAGCAATGAATTTTCGTGAAGCACAACCAGCCGTCACCGTTTCTTATAGCTGTTTAGATGTTGTGATCCATGTCTTCCGGTACGTTAATTTGATATTTCAGGTCTTTCCAGCGAGCGGATGGCATGTAAAATGCAGATTATCAGTGTGCATTTTCCTTATTCTGTCTCACTTCTGCTCAGGCTGTTTTTAGTAAGCCTTATCCAGAACTAAAAGAGCATGTTTTGCAATCTTGCTCTTCTGAGATTACCGCTTCTGTGTGTGTGTGTGTGTGTGTGTGTGTGTGTGTGTGTGTGTGTGTGTGTGTGTGTGTGAGAGTGTGTGTGTGTGTGTGTGTGTGTGTGTGTGTGTGTGTGTGTGTGTGTGTGTGTGTGTGAGAGTGTATATGTGCATAAATGCCCCCCTGAGGTCGCACACAGTCTTCTCTTGCAGTGCTTTGTGTTTATTATAGGTATCTACACACACACACACACACTCACTCACAGTGAAGTGATCACACAGACTCCTTTCTCATAAGCGTCAGTCAGGATGAGGAGAGTACAGCATGTTGTATTATTTCTGCCCCCCCACCAGGCCCCCACCAGCGTCAGCACATTCACCGTTGACTCGGTCCCAGTCCCAAAAACGCTGGAAGCAGAAAGGTGAGGGTCAGACTTTTTTTTTTTTTTTTTTTTTTTTGGGTGGGGCCAAGCAAGCAAGCTGATCTGTTTGGAACTCCTGCCTGGATGTCACACACACGCACGCACGCACGCACACTCAGAGCTAATAAACGCAGGGCCCGGTCGCCGCTTTGCCGTGGGAGGGGCCTGACTGTAGCTGGGAGGCTCCCTGTGGCACACCTGCCTCTGCAGCGCCCCCCCTTCAGCACCTCAGACTGCTGATGTTTTCAAGTTCCCCTCACATGTTTGTTGTTATTGACCTGACCTTTTACCTTTGTCCCTGACAACATTAGACCGCTCAGCGCGTGTCGGCTGTTGTTGCCGGTTCTTTGTTTAACATGGACAGAATGCTATGTTGTTTCAGCTCTAGTGTAAGTTAAACCACGCACAAACGCCGACAGGCCCACGAGCTGCGAGGCTGTTTCTGGGGTCGCGTCTGTCTGCTCAGGGCTGCAGCACTACAGCAACCTGCTGGTGTCTTCTTGATTGTTTACTCTCTTTGTGCTCAGTTTGGAGCAGGTGAACAGCCAGAACCTCACACTGATCTGGGGAGTTGCATGGGATCAGATGCTGCCATAGGCATTAGGTGACCAAAGACCCATACGTGTGTGTGTATGTGTGTGTGTGTGTGTGTGTGTGTGTGTGTGTGTGCACGCTCCCACGGCAGCCTGCTTCTTCCTTTAACTTTCCCACTGTCGTGGTGCTGTCCCAGGTGGGCTGGGCTGTCCTCCCAGTACTCCTTAAACCGGCGTAATTCAGCACAGGGCAGGGAAGCTCTTCAGACTTACACTGGCCTGTCCTCCCAGTACGTCCTGCCAAAAGGGCAGCCTTGTGTTTAACATGGAGATTTCGTGGCAGGCAAATGTGCACCCGGCTTTGTCAAGTTTCAGAATGGAACTTTCCATTTGGGGGACATGGGGGGGGGGTCAAGGTTAGAGGGGAATGCAAAAATATGTAGTAATGATTAACTGGGGGAATTCAAACCTCCCTGGATCTTATGGGACCGGCTCCAGGTTACGATTACACGGGCAAACGGGCGTGTAGCAGTTAAACGGGTTTTTGCTCGGTTACATAAGGAGACACAGCATTTACCAGCAGCAGAAATTGCCCTTAAACACTCAGGTTATGGAGCTGAGTGAATTCTCAGAACAAAGCCGGGGTACGTGTAGCTCGCACCCCATGGTGCTGTTTCGTGTTTGCAGGTCCGCAGGGTTTTTAAAGCAATGTTAGGTTCTGTTTTGGCAGCTGGGAGGAAGGGTCACCGTGTGCTCTGTGTGGTGTAACTGAGGGGGCGTTCACCTGGCGCGAGGAATGTGGAGAGTCACTGGCTCTGTTCTGTCTTACGCTTGGGTCCAGCTGTGAGGAAAAGTGTGGGGGGGGGCACTGTACCACCAACATGGTTGAGACCGGCGGAGAACACAGCCTTCCTTTTCCACCCCTCCTTTGAGGAAGTGGAAACTTCCATTGGATGAGTCTCAGCGGTCTGGCTCGGGTGCCAGGCGTGACGCCTCTCACCCGCCAACGCCTGCAACCTGCAGGAGGCGCTGTGAGTAACATATGAATCACTCCGGCTCTAGTCTGTACTTGAGAGCCTAAGGTGTTATATCTCTGTAGCGAATGGTGGCAGTGTATTCTACACTCTTCCAATGTTTACAGGCATGAAAAATCACCTCCTGTTCCAGGTGTAAATTATATGCCTTTTTTCTAAAGTAATTAACATAAACAACAAAAAGCAGCCACCGATTTTCATGAACACATGTTGTTATTTTTGGCTGCTGTGTGTGGTGGTGGAGAACAGACGATGTTGGGAGTTTTATAGCAGTAGATATGAGGAACATTTTCCCAATTTAAAAAACACTATATAGACTAGGAGGAGCGGGACTTAGATGGTTTGGAAACGTGCAGAGGAGGGATACAGAGATAAGAATGCTGAGGAAGCTGCCAGACAGGAGGAGAAGAGGAAGCCAAAGAGGAGGTTCATGGATGTAGTGAGGGAGGACATGAGAGAGGTTGGGGTGACAGAGGAAGCTGCAGAGAACAGGTTGGCATGGAGAAGGATGATCTGCTGTGGCGCCCCCTACAGGGAGCAGCTAAAAGAGGAGGAAGAAGAAGATGAGGACTAGGAGGAATGACCAGGAAGACAGATGATGCTAGGTGGCATAGCAAGGTGTCACCCCCTCAACCCCATGGGAGCGGCTTTTAAAATCTCCCACTGGGTTTTGTGCTTTAAGTCCAAAACAGCAGGTTAAAGGTGCTTGGAGACATGGAGGTTTGCAGCTCAGGTGGGACAAACCAATAATGATGCTTCACCTGAACTGCAAAACCTCCTGGACTGTGAACAGAAGCGTCCGCTAAGAAAATGGAAACTTTCTGTATCTTCCTAGTTTTTCCATGGGTTTTATTTCTTGGTATCTTGTGCACCAGGACCAGATTGAGAAAGGAGTTCTGAGTGTGTCGGGCAGCCGGAAGTGGCTCCATTTGTTTCTGGTAATAGCTAAAAATACAAACTTGCATTTTTTGTAGTGTACTCACCTGCCTGTTTTGTTCACTTTGAACTCGTTTTTCCCCCCTAGACATCAGAGGCAAAAACATGTTTTCAAGGGGCAGTGTAGCCGAGATCGGGCTTTCCCTTGTAGGTACGGAGCTCACTGCAGGAGCGCCGGTTAGGGTTTCCGGGTTTCAGCAGAATCTCACCACGGCAGTCCAGCAGACTGTGCGGGGGGGGGGGGGGGGGGGGGGGGGGGGGGGGGGGGGGGGGGGGGGGGGGGGGGGGGGGGGGGGGGGGGGG
>JABJVR010001699.1:0-38199 GCA_025773905.1 Chitala chitala
CTAAATTACATAAGGGAAACATGGCAGGAAAGGGGACATCTGGTGGACACACGAGGTATGGTAGGCGGGACGTGACACATCGCTGCAGTTCTGTCAACAAAGCTGCTCAGGTGCATCACTGGAGTGTTTGGAAATTGGATTGTGCAGGATGAGATGGTTTATCATCTGAAACAAAACATGTTCGAATTTCTGAATCACCTTATCACATCCCAAGTAGGCCCATGTATGTGGAAAGAATTTTTGCAGGCATAGAGCAGATTCACATACAGAGTGCTCTTTAAAAACAAACAAAACAAAATCCAATATCACAAAATCCAAAATGTTCAGTAACAGACGAATAATGCAGTATCCCCAAAGTGTCAAGACACATCAAAAAAAAAAAAAAAAAGTCATGCACGGCTTTTACCTTTGTTCATCAACATACCTACTAAACTTAAAATTTCTAAAAAAATAAACATGACCTGTCCCATAACCTGAGGGAACACTGTGTATGATGAACATGTTCTTCCTGGCAAGAAGAGTAAATTAATATGTAATCAGTTATTGTGTAATAACAGTTACAAAGCAATTAGTATATATTTCATTAACGACTGGAATCCTGCTGGCTCATTAGCCAGCCCATAAGATATTACCAAATATTCATAATGCCCTCTAGTGGTTGTGAAACCAGTCTTTTGCTCATTTTCTATTGGTTCCTGATGAGATTGTACGTGCTGTCAGGACATTTTATAACTACAGTAATATGTACAAAGGGAATTTCAATGTGACTTTATTTAGGACACAATAATCAAGCATAATCTACCATCTTTTTTCACAATAAAAATACCACATGCAAGTGGAGAACTGCATGACATGATCAGTATCTGACAGAGGGAATCTTTAATATATTTATAGATTGCTGTGGTTCAAAGTATGGATAATGGGTAAACTCACCCTGTAGGGAAAGGGGTGCCAGGGAGTAGGACAAAAATGCAATCAGATGACCCATGGGGTGGTAAGGTGACTGCTTTAGTATGACTGAACATATCAAGATACTGGCTGTGATATGAATGGATGTTCATATGTGCTTTTGCAAGTGTGCTTTCTATAGTAGCAGACTAATGGTATGGTGGATGTGCAACAACTTTATCATGCTTAAAAGGCACTAGGATTATGTTTTTGCATACAGGGTTGCACATTCCAAAAATTTAAATGTGGGACAAAGATAAATTATGGATAAAAAAGGGATGGAATAGTAAGAGAAATCTACAAAAACTGGGCAAAGAGGGTATAAACCTTTTGAAAACACAAACATGTATGCAGTAGCTCCAGTTTGCAGATGAAAATGACAGTTGATAAACTGAGATAAAAGATTGGAAAATAAGAACATGGATAGTGGAGAACAAGTGTACTTAATATTCTGGTGACAGTGAATGAATCAAATTAAATAATCCGTACTAAAATAACACTACTGACAATAAAAAGACATATCCCGTAGATTCATGAAAAAGATTTTTTTCCTAAGTTATCGCCTCCTACAATATAAAAGCCTATAATATGTAAATTCATACAAACATTTTAGCAAAACACAATTTAAATCAAACCAGAAGTTTCATTCAGAAAGTGGAATCACCCAACAGACCTCTAATGAGAAAGAGTAGCAGGTAATGTGTCAGCACTGTATCCACTCTGAATGCAGGAGAGTACCATCATGAGCAGGTACTGAGTCAGTGCTGTGCCCACTCTGAATGCAAAAAAGTGCCACCATGAACAGGTCAGTGGTCAATCCTTTCTGCATATGATACTGGGCAGTGAAGTCTAATGTTTGTGGTTCCTTAGACAGTTTTGAGCAGATGTCACATCCTAATGGTTGAACATAGAGTTGCATATCCCGATTTTTGTGGCATTGCTTCTGATTCAAATGAAAAATTATTTTAAATGTTGGACTGAACCAATGAGAACAGATGTTACTTTAAAGTCACAGTCCAGTGATCACATAGAGTTTTCTTTTTAATATTATTCTAAACATCATTTTTAATTGTCCTGATTCTTTCAGTAATGATATGGAAAAATAAAAGAGTCGTCTATCCCACACAAGTTTTTTAAATGACAAACCTCTATGTATACACATATCACCTCTTCTTCTTGTTCTGCTCTTCCGGGTGAGGGTCACTCTTGTGTATATACTGTGCATTTTACATTGATGTAATTTGATGCAGTGAAGCGATTATTTATAAAATGGAATTTGTTTCTGGCAAAAGCGGTTTTTCATGAACTACATCTTTTACCAGCATGCTTTTGTCCTCTCTCTGGAATATTTTTACTCAACAATGCACTCATCTGGTTGTGAGCTCCTTATGTTAGAAGGCACATTTAAATTATTTTTTTTGTTGGAAGTCTGAATGCATGGTGAGCATACACAGCGATAGATATAGCCAGCTTGAGTTGCCATGGAAGCTGAGCATAGAGAGTGCATCAACAGAGGAGACTACAGCTCCCATGTTTCATGGCCTTCTGTGTTTTTACTGATCCAATGACACATTGGTAGTATAAATGTCCCAAAGCTGTATTTTTGCAAGTTTGTTTTCACTTGGTGGTGATGGTGTCTCTACCAGGGAAGGAAATCAGGTGACAGACAAATATCTTTGTCACATACAAGGAATTTGTTCTCTGCATTTAACTCATTCTCCTTGGGGAGGTGGCAGAGGGCAACCGTTTTTCAGTGCCCAGGGAACTAGCTTTTGTGTGTCTTGCTCAAGGACACATCTGGTGCCTGGGCTGGGATTTCAAGCAGAAGACTTCCCCATCCCAGCCTGATGTTTGCCATATTGAGCCACCAGGGTGCTCGGTTACTGTATGCTGTTATCGACTTTGGCTGAAGTGGCCATTATTAGGTAAGCTTCAAACAAAAATGGATTGATGGATGGATACTGACCAGTTTATTACAGCACATGCAATTCAATTCAATGTATTATCTTACAGCACCTTTTGCAACAGAGTTGTCCCAAGGCACTATAAAGGAACTGGAATACAATACCTGCCTTCATAGGATGGTGAGCAGAGACAAGCTAAGGCTGACATAAAAAAACAAAGAACTGAAAGAAATGGAAGTGTGAGAAGCCAAAAGGACAGTCTGACTGAGTCAAAGAACCTCGAATAGGGAGGTGCCAAAGGAGAAGCTGCTGAGTGCTGGCATACGAAGCGGGGAACGCTTGACTTTTAAAGACTTACTGATAACTACACATCACCGTCAGATGCATAGATAAAAGTACAAACTGGCAGAAATATGTCAAGAGGCCATTACCAGCTGGAAGACAGAGATAACGTAGGAGAGAGAAGACTAATGGAAGATCAGATTACAGAGTAGGGTACAGAAGGTTGGTCTCCTGTTTCCTGTGTTAAACAGCACTGGCAGGATAGAAGGACTTAAAGTATTGGAGGGAGAGGGTGAGGCTGCAGCAAATGAGGAAATGGTCATGTAAATAACAACACAATCTCTGGTCTAGAGCACAGCGGAGGAGGCTGCTGGTCAGCAGGCATGGTAAATGAATCGACTCCCTTATCACGAAAATTTAAATGTTGCCATTAATGACACAAGCTGGGAAGATGTGAATAAGGGACAGTGAAATAGAAGATTAATTCAGGAAATTAAGAAAACCAGAAACCCGAGCTGCTTTCAGTTCAGCTTCTAAAACGTTTAGTTTAATGTGAAAACAGGTATCAAATTCCTGTTTAATTTAGTTAAAGGAAAATAAAATTAAAGAAATTGGTTCATTACTGTATTAACAAAATTTGTACAACCTCAGTACTGGTGTATACAAAGGAAACAGCGGATAGACAAAGAGCAGCAAAAATGTATAAAGTATATAAACACTTAGTTTTTCTTTACTTGGTGGCTCAACTAGTACAGCATCAGGCTGGGATGCGGAAGTTTCCTGGTTCAAATCCCAGCTCAGCTGCCAGGTGTGTCTTTGAGCAAGACACAGCGCTAGCTCTCTAGGCACTGCGTGTGGCTGACTGCTCATTGCTCTCCACCAAAAAAATTAAATAAAAATTTAATAAGGTTTTGAGAGTACATCATTCAGTATAACGGTAAACTAAAGGAAAGCCAGGATAAGTGGAGAATATCACTAAAGTCTGAAAAAAGTGGAAAAGGGTAAGAAATGGAGAACTGAAGACGTGAAGATGATAACATTAATATCTACAGAATGTGAGAAGCTGACACACAAGACAGTTGTGCAGCATATGGGGGGGTGAGTGGCAGGGAACAGGTAGAAGTGGAGGAGAACAGCAGGGCACAATGGGCACAGACTAGGGCAGCAAAGTGTCCCAACCATGCCCACTCATGATTTTATCCACTCAAAGACAACCGTATTCTCAGAGTAGTAAGACAGGAGTGGGAGGCACAGAGGAGGAAGCAGCAGGTCTCAGATCATGTGACATGTACCTTCTCAAAATTCACAAGGTGCACATTCATTTTCCCAAGAGGGCTGTGAAGTATTTATTTGCATATCAAACACTTTGAGATGGTTACAAGTGTAGAAGGACAATAACCTTGTTTTTGTCCAGCTAGTTCATGAAATGACAGCGTGGTTATCTCATAAGTGCAACAGCGCATGAGTGCATGTGTTTATATTTCCCACATGGTCCTACTTACAGTTAGATGTTTTGAGAGGCTGTGATAGTACTGTAATTTCAGGGTAAATATAATGGCAGATATTGCAATCAGGATTTTGAAGGGGTACCTTAGAGAATTTGTTAAATCTGCTGGCATGACATGTGATTACATTTGCACTTTCAGCAGAGGCGTCCAAAACCTGGTAAGATCAAATGTATCTATGGTAAGTTTAGAGAATATATACCAATTAAAGTTGAGCTGGTGTTTTGACATCTGGCCCACAGATAATTTTTCTGTTTGTTTTTTGCACTGTGACCTTATGGAAGTTTCACAGAGCCTGCAACCTCATGCAAAGGTTGTCATGGTAACACGATGGTCGACCTCAGCCAAACCACAAGCAAGAGCCAAATGACATCTGAGCGGACCACAGGCAGGCACACAGAGGATGGTGATTGTTTACTGCAGCCTGGGCAAGCTTGGCAAGACTGCCAACCCAGACAGCCAACCACACAGAAGCAAGCACAAGACCAACAAGGGGCACAGCAGGCAAATCTTCAAAGATTAGCATGGTGACCAGGCCAGAGGGATCAGGAACACTGTAGCTTTATACTCAGTGCATGTGCAATGACAACGCTAAGTACAGTGTCATTCTGCTGTTATCAGTTCAACATGGATGGTTGTTCCTTCTACTGCAACACAGCATTCACACTGACCCTCAGTGATGTCGGGTTCCTTCACAGATTGTGACTCTGTCCTGTTCTGTCATAGACTGACAATGCCACATTCCTTCAGAGACTCACAATGTCATTTTCCATCACAGATAACACTCCCTCACAAGTCCTTTGTACACCTTGCTAAGTGAACTACGTACATTAAAACCATTGCGATAAGTAATTGTGTATGTTCATATGTGTTTATATTTGCAGAAACCTGGACCAGACTGCTTTGGCCTGATCATTACTATTCTGACAAAAGTGTGAATTACTCATCTGAGTTAGATTAAAACAAATAGCCATGATTTAAGGCTAATCAAATACTAAACAGGCAAAATATATTAACCATCTCTATGGTTCTGGAGTAACATTTGTGAAGGCCATGTGTAAAAACTAGACAGGTGGGAGGGAGAGAGAGAGGGAGAATATGAGCATGATGCAAAGGATCTCCTCCGGCAGAGGATTTACCGAGCTGTCTGCTTTTTATGTGTTTGAAATGGAAAAGAGAATGGAGGGCAGTTTATGGGACCATAAAGCCATCTGTTAAACCCAAGGACCAGATCTGCCCAGGAGCCAAGTAAGCTACCTCCAAATGCAGGCGTTACACCATTATTTCAACCTCATCAGACATTTATCTGTTTGTTTTAGACCCTTTATCTCCCATAAGCCTGTTAGAAGGTTATAGAAATCCACCTGCAGAGGAACTCATGGGGCAGATTTTGTAAAACAAATTCAGCAAAAAAAGAAAAAATGAAGGTAACGTGACACAGTGTAGTCATGTGTAACACGATCCTACAGTCGAAAAACTAGACCGAGACACTGAAATGGAAGGAATTACTGGGGGACTCCTCTGACAGAACGATGTTGTCAATAAAATTGTTCCAGATGGGACACCCCTGTACTACCAACATGCAACAAAGAATTTTACAAGCACCTCATCGAATATGTCGTATTGATAAAGTATATATCTATCAATGTTATATTAAAACAGTTTTCTCTCTCCATTTATATCACCATCCCTAGTTCACAGTTTTAAATAATCTGCGATATATGCCTTCCTAATGGTACAGGCAGTGTTGTTTTGAAATAATGTGAAATCTCAGAGAAGATGAATAAAATTCATTAAGTGGTTTTTAGAGGATTCAGTGGTCCAAGTAAAAAAATGTCAATAAATTAAGTAGCAAGAATCATATTTAGTAAAACAAATCACTGTGCTCACTATTAATAAACAGCATAAATAGAGGGTTTAGTTCAGATAATAACACAAGACAATAGGAGATTATATGTTGCACATTTTGCATTTTTGGTAGAATTTAATCATGTCTTTCTCTTTAACATAATGTCAGAAAGGAAATACTGTATATTAGGAATGAATCCCTAAGATTCACTGTTTACTTTTCTTTTCACCTTTTTGTGCTCCTATAGTGAAATGCAGTGCATATGATATGATAAATATACTGGAAATAAGATGCCATATACACGCTGCATCGGTTGCTTGTGTGTGACAATGTTTAGGTGCAGTGTTCCTGTACAATAAACAAGTGAAAAATCCTCCATTCAGTCTTTACCCACACTTCTACAATCTCTCCCCCCCCCCACACACACACACATTTATACAGTTTTGTACCACCACTTCTAAAAATTTAATATAATTCAGCAACAAACTTTGCTTCAGTTACATTTATTCATTTAGCAGACACATTTATCCAAAGCAACTTGCAACATGTCACATACATATTGGCTCTCTGCAGTTAGCCCATCCCCTGGGGGAGCAGCAGGCAGCCACATGTGGCGCCCAGGGAGCTAGCATTTGTGTCTTGCTCAGGGACACACATGGCGGCTGGGCTTAGATTCAAGATGGGAGACTTTTGCATGCCAGCCTGATGTTCCACCCATTGAGCCACCAGGCTGCTACTTCTCAAGTCATTACTTATTGAAATTACACAAGAGCTACTTCTGTATGGTACAATCCTACAGTTACACAACTAAATCTTAAACCAGGGCATAATGTGTGTTATTCATAAAAACATCATTTTGTCTTCCTGAATGCATATTCTGAAAGGTCCTGTGTTTCGTGCTACTGGCAGTACCTTTATGAAATGTAATATTCCCGTACAAAAGTGGGACAGAAAAAATATTGTCATATTTATTGCTTAATTCTTATTTTTACAACAATAACAACACTAAAATCAAATACAGAGAAATGTCCTTTTTAATCTTAACTAGCCTTAAACTCCAAGGTGTCTAAAGACATATATTATAGCAGTAAAAGAAAGAGGTATTGTGAGGAAAATGGAGGCTCTGAATGCTGATTTTCAATACCACAATGGATACAGCATTTTTACATCTTCAAAAATGAGTCTAGATAATTTACCCCAACAGACAGATGGAGTAAAACCTTCAAGTAAAACATTACCAGCACAATATCATCCTGTGAAATATTCGTGAAAAATTCCATGAATGAATCTTTTATGTCATATTTTATTCTCATTAAACGGATAAAATGGCTAATAATGTGACCCTAGTTGTGCATAAAAATAAACGTAATGAATAAATTAATCAATTTTATTCCCAGGCTCTAAAGCTGACTACATTCCTACAGTAATTACAGAGGGATTTATTGCAATAATGCACAGCATCTCCATTAATCCATCTGGTTATCCAGACATAGGTGCAAAGCACAAGTGCATAATTATTATTAAAAATGCGATTTACACAGTCACTTCCTGTGTCCTTCACAGGGACGTGAGAAATAAATTTGATTTAAAACATGCTCATCAGATATAAGGAAATGCAATTTTGAAAGAGAAAATAAAAATGTGAAACAGAATGGAGAGTTAAGCTGAGCATCACTGTAAGAGAGACGGATTTTCTGCCAGCATGGCGCAGCAGAAACAGGCCTTTTAGAATGTAAATATCTTAAACCCTCATTTTAATTACTTAAATGTGACACATTGTTTTTTATCTTTATCAACATTTCCTACAAAAATATCTGAAAGATTTTTCATACAAGATATAGTATTTAATACATGAAATGATGACTAATGTCATTTTGACAGACTGCAAAATTGAATTAGTGGACTTCTGGAGGGGGGGACTGAAAAAAGACTTATCTTGAAAAGATGTATAGATTCAGACTGGATTAATAAATATTAAAGACCAGCCCGTCTGTATTTTTGTACATTATAAATAATATATTCATTGCAATACTAAGAAAAAGGTTTATTAAGACATAGCCATTAAATAAAATGTTTTTTTTTTTATTCTGTCACTCTTCACCTTGATTGGTTGATCTAGCAAGAAAGGTTTCATTACACTTTTTTTCCTCTCTTTGTTTATGTTCCAAAATGACACATCGGTTACGCACAAATATCTCTTAAACAGTAAGGCTAAATTCCAACTTTGGACCAAATGTAAAACATTAGTAGTTTCTCCTCCATGCAGATCATGTTCTCTGTCAATGAATTTCGGTTTTATTCATGTTACTGAAATTATTACTCAATGTATTTGATTTATTTTCGTTGATAAAATATACCTGCACATTATATAAATTTGCATATAGATTAAGATTGAGTAAACAGTGATAAGTATGGAGATGAAAGTAAAGATGTAAGAAAACAAGTGAGCACCTCAGTCTACACCGCTGGGATTAGTGCCATTTTTACAGCTTTAATGGTGGTTTATTAGAGGGCTGATTGCCAAAGCACAGTCTACGGAAACAAAGACTCTGTGGTTGGACCTGACCTGTCAAGGTTCTACCTGTCCAATGCCCGGTCATGCTCACTGCAGCCGAGCCAAGCTTTGAGGCCAGGGCAAAAAGAATAGGTGATAAGGGAACCCCCTTTATCACAGCGTACAGACTGGCCTGTGGCGAGGTGCATAGAACTTGGATCCAAGAAATGAATTTATCACCAAAACTGAATTTTGTGATACCCCAAAATAAATGTGCCATTCTGTTTTATCAAAAGTTTTCTCTGCATCCAGAGATATAAGCACCTTGTGCTTAGCTGACCACTAAGCACAGAGCACCACACTGAGGAGCATTCAAATAGTAGAAAACGAGCAGCTGGCCCTAACAAACTCTTTCTGGTTGTGTGAGATAATGCTGGGAAGAGCCAGTTCAAGGTGCCACACTAACACCTTAGCCAGCGCTTTTTGCATCGACACTCAGAAGAGAGATGGGCTGATAGTGCCTGCAATTTTCTGGATCCTTATCCTTTTTCAAAAGTAAGGAAATTGAAGCCCAGGATAACTGGGTGGTTTAAAAGCATATAAATGTGACAAACAGGAGACAGTATGGCTTGAAAACTTTACTTATTTTTAATTTTTTTTTCAATGTTCATACAGATATCCATTCAGACCATCCCACATTCTGTTTAGGTTCCCTACTAATACTCAAAAAAATTACCATTATATAAAAATATTATTAACAGTACTTGTATAAATACTGTAATAACTTTACATTGTTTCTACTTTCTGAGGGAGATGATATTCAAGTGCCAGAGTGGTTATATATTATAAAGTTGAGCAGCTGTACAAGATTTAAACCTATTATTAAACTGATGAGTAAAAAGATGACTGACTTTGTCTCTTTGTCCTATGAAGTCCTTTAAAGCCTGAGGATGGCATCGCAGGACAAAGACATGATCAGTCTGCAGTAGAAATTAACGATGTCTTCTGCTGAGTTTCCTGTCTTTTTTCATCTTATAAAAAGTAGACAATAGCATTGCCTCTGATTACTGCATTCTGTCTCAATAAAAAATGGAACATATTACTTGAAATTGGTTAGTTTGTACATCGAATGACTGCGTTTTTAAACAGTAGTACCATAGATTGTGTACACATGGGACTTACAAAGGAGAGCTTAAACATTTAAGGCAAGTGCTTATTATGAAGCTAAGGTAATTTCTGATACTGGAGGTATGGTGAAATGTAAAATTTAACTACATCCTATTCCAACATGAAGAGGTGTTTAGCCAGTTATGTAAGAGAAAAGGTCGATCAACCAAATAAACATTACATCATGCCGGTTTGGGGACAACTGAAAAAGACTTGACTAAAAACACGTCATCATCCAGTGGAGGTGACAGGTGACATGTAAATGCTTATGTTACAAGGGTGGGTAAAATTCTTTATTATTGTAATACCAATTATAAAGCACTTAAATCTTCAAAAGTTAAGTCAGTCTCAAAATGTTACTACTGTTATGTGCAGTGGGAAGTTTATAAATGGCTGCAACTGGAAGATTGGGAGCTGCTTGTTTTCTGTTTAGTGTCCTGTACTTTGTAGTTGTCCGTATGTATTCACCACTTTGAAAATGTCTACTGGAAAGGGACTGGAGGTCAGCTGTGTGTATTTCCACATGCCCGTAGTACTTTCTTTGTTAGAAACACTACAAAAGCAAGCAGATGCCATGTTTGTGTGTTTTATTACATTGGAAGTTAGTTTTCTTTATTTATTCTTCAGTATGAAATTAGGTGTTGGTGTAGATGTGGTTTGGTTGTTTTATTTATTATAATTTTTTTAACCCTTTCCATGTCCCTTATTTCTCTTTAAAGTGGTTCTATGATGTGACTTCTTTTCTTCTTCTTTTGGCTGCTCCCTCTCAGAGGATCACCATTTTCCATACCAACCTGTTCTCTGCAGCTTCCTCTGTCACCCCAACCTCTCTCATATCCTCCCTCACTACATCCATGAACCTCCTCTTTGGCCTTTTTCTTCTCCTGTCTGGCAGCTCCATCCTCAGCATTCTTTTCCTTATATACTCTGTGTCCCACCTCTGTATGTGTCCAAACCATCTAAGACTCGCCTCTCTCTCTTTACATCCAAACCCTCATACACTGTGTGTAAATAAAATACTTGGTTTAAGTTTGTAAAAATTAAAAAATGATGTGCAATTTTTGTCTCTTCTGTTAAAGGTGCACTGCAGTCCATTACTTGAATGTTATAGTCTCCTGATAAATAAACATATTATCCTGACTGCAAGGTCTTTGCAATTAAATCAGTTGGTTATTCTGTTGAATAAATCCATGCCTATCAGTCAGTGTTCATTGACTCACTCATTACATGCTTTAGGTATTGGAACTCAAAAGGATGTATGAATGAGAGAAATAAATTCTGTACCTTGGAAACCTCCTGTCCTTGCAACTAAAAAAATGAATTAAATTACATCATAATGAAAAGGCACCATAGTACAGTATATATGTTCTTTAAGAGTAAAATGTCACTCCCTCTCTGTGGTTATCTGCAGACAATCAATCAAACAGACGCAGCTGTCTGCCCCATCACTGCCTTCCAAATTAGAAACATTTTCCAGAGCCTCCACCCCCTGTTTTCAAATTATGTCAAATTTAAAGAAGGAACTGAATGGGTATGACTCCCAGGCCCTTCAAATGATTAAATGTTAACACCAAAGAATGGAAACCATTAGGAAAAAAACTAATATCTTATCATTACCTATAGTTAACCTTAATTTGCTATAGGTTGACAGATGTAATACAGTTATTCTACTCAGCAAAATTATCATTAGAAAATGCAACAGGTAAATTAAGACATCAGATTTGCATGGAGGACACTAGTATCACTGTGGAAGAGCGAAATATAATGTCCCAGAGTTGAGGTCGATGACAACTAGGTAAAATTTTATCACACACCCCATCAAAGGATAATGGATTATGAGTCCTCAGTGGCTTTAGAGGCTTATATTTATAGTTTAACTAAGGCTTTAGGTGACGGGTACTTTCACTCTGTCCACAGTACACCTAAAAGTTCAGAAAAAGGTTTCAGCTTCGGATTCTGATTCATAGAGAAGTTTCACCTCATCAAACTTCTCCTGCAGCTTGGTAAGAAGTTCAGCTTCGTCAGCAAGTGACGTATCTGATCAACACACCTGAGCTTTTCTTGCAGTCAACTTATAGCGTAAAGTCACGAGCAAAGAGAGCTTTGTGTATGTATTTAAACATGGTTCACATCTCAGCCAGATACACTCAGACAAAGGGTGACAAGATATCCTTCTGTTTAAATTAAACAGTTAAAACTGTTTCTGTTCTGCAGTCACTTAATATATTGAAAAACCATTTGGTTTATTTTTCTTACCTTACTGAATTATTTTGAATGCTAAGTACTTCAGCTAGATCAGGTGGGGTAATTCCACCCACCTTGTTGAAAATTTTGACAAAGAACTAGAAAGCAACTTTAAAATATTTAACCTCAAGTCAAGTATTTACAAATCAGTGGCAGCAGCGGACCAGCAGAGAGGGGATGAAAATTCAATGCCCCCCCCTCAAGAACTGCAACTCCAAATAAATTCGATACAACCCCCCGTCCCAGTCAATAGCCCTTGGAAGACGTCCAATTACACCTGCTCCATGGTTCTAGGTGTTTTCTTCCCAAACACAAAATTGTTGCTGCCTCCCCTGCAAATGAAAACAACTAAATCCTAAGAAACCTAAGAAAATGATGGGGATATTCTGGATACCGTGAGCACCATGGCCACAACCTGAAAAATATCAGAATTCCTTTTGTTTTCATTGCAAGATTATCTATCTGGTCTGATGCAAATAAATAATTCTCCACATAAGAAGGAAGAGGTGAGTGTCTTCATGGTGCCACACCAATTGGGCCTGCTACACGTCTGACTCGTTTGCGTGAAACGCTACCAACTGGAACTTTGACTCGGAGAAAGCTAATTTGCATCTAGCAAAGAGAGGCACTAGGTATGGAGAGAAAAGGGTGGCAGGTGAAGGCCACCTCGTTACACTTGATGCTAACAGACTGTTCACAGAGGACCAGGTAGGTGTGCAATGAAATATACAGCTACATTTAAATCCATCAAATTTTAACTTATTTGTAAAACAGTGTAATTACTTCCGAAATACATTTAATGCTTTCTTACCTTCCTCATAAATAGCACTCCTAATTTAGTCTGTTTTCATAGTTTATTAATTGTTGTCAGTTTCAGCTAGAGAAAGAATTTTATGAATATTCATAATACAAAAGAGTTTTCCAAATGAACTGCAGGATTTCCATAACAGTTAATTAGTACATTAATTGTTCATATGGCACTTCCAAAATGAAAATGTTGCATTTTTGGCTGATAACAAAGAGCATACTTATAACGAATCGTGTCAGTAACACTGGACATTATTTGGCAGAGGAATGAACTTTCTAATTAAATCATCAATCACACATTTGAGGCTTTGTGCAGAGATGCACTGCCTCTGGCAATGCTACGCCAACTTCATTTTTATCCCTGTATAATTTCTTGCTTCATTGGAGATGTTTTTGAAGAAACCTGTGGCTAAATGTACACGACTCCCTCACCAGCAGCTCGGGCCATTTTAAGCATTACTGTGAGTTAACACTGGAAAACATTTCACATATTTCGCCAGGTCCTGCTGGGCTGTTTTCAAATATATTTAAGGAAAGTGTTGATAATTGAATAGAGAGTTTTTCAAAAAGGTTGCTGATTCAGACTTTTTTTTTTGGCTTCAAACACCTTTGCAACTGCACGTTTTCCAACGCTAGTGGCAATAAAAAGAGGTCTGTAAAACTCAGTTAATTTAGATTTCTTTTTATATAATTTCTTTCCTAGTATAGCTGGCCCCAGTACACTGTACAAAACAACAACATGAATAAACATTACAGATTTGTACCGCATTACCCGTCTTGAACAAAAGTTCAACAAAAGACCTCCTGGCTGCTACAGCTACTGCCTCGTTCTTTGTGTAAGCTACTTAAATAAATAAAGTTCCAATTTGAAAGGCTTTCCTTGCCCAATCAGCACAACCAGACTGCTGCTTCTCACTCTCTGCTTCAGGGCCTTTTCCACAGCTCTCACATATGCTCACAGGTAAAAAGGAACAAAATCACTTTCTCTCCGCTTCACTGGAGAACCAGTCAGGGTGTACAATGATACAATTTGTTTCACGACATCATGTTGTTCTTTAGACATTGAGCATGTGATTAAAACATGTCCCTTTCACACAGTAAACAAAAACAAGACATCAGGTGGTGCAGTGTACTTCTCATTAGTAGCTGAACTATGGAGATTGCAAAGTTGGCTTTGTTGTAAAACTCTTAAGCAACATATTATGGTATCAAAAACAAATATTGTCTACTGCTCTTATATAGGGTATATTTCATAATGTCATGTCTGCACTGAACCAAAACTGTTTGAACACACAATTCCAGTTTACAAATACAAACGTGTTGACACTCTACATAGTCCAATAACATACCTCCTAATTTACAGCCCTTGTGGTCACAATCACATGAAAAGGTTCACCTGTTCTTCATTATATCATCCATTTTGTTTCTCTTTCTTTCCTCGGTTCCTCAGTCTGTGTCATCATTGTGCTGTTATTATTTTGATTTTTAATTTTGTCCATGTTTTCAGATCATGACCTATACCTTCTCTGCCCATGTTCCTGTTTTCAGATCCTGACCTGTTCCTTCACTACCCATGTTTCTGTTTTCAGATCCTGACCTGTTCCTTCACTACCCATGTTCCTGTTTTCAGATCCTGACCTGTTCCTTCACTACCCATGTTCCTGTTTTCAGATCCTGACCTGTTCCTTCACTACCCATGTTCCTGTTTTCAGATCCTGACCTGTTTCTTTTCTGCCCACGTTCCTGTTTTTATCCTAACCTGTTTTAGACTGACATGTTCTGAAGTTTTGGACTGACTACTTGTCACTTTGTTATGGATTGCAGATTTTGGCCTTAACTGCTTTGCAACTGCATTACACATAATGAAAAATCTGCAACCTGTGAGACCATTGAAATTTGTCAAGGCTTATACGTTTTCACAATTTTTAACTACATTTATATAAAATAATTGTTAAAGGATTTGGGTAAATTACTATTCATTTTAAACACTCATTTACAATCTGGAGTTGTAACTGGGGACAAAGAGCTACTGTGCTTTCATACACCAAATGTGAATGCTGTAGAAATTATACCATTTTAGAAACCAACAAATATTTCATTCTTCACTTCCAGAAAATAAACTGGCTATCAATAGTATCATTATTACTGCAATTTGACCTTTTAATTATACACTTATTGAAATGCAGTGTTACTGTAACCATTTAGCTCGTTTTTGTACCATCAGCAAGTGTAAACCTGATTATTGTCACACCTTTCTCACTTAAATATTTCATCCTTTATGCATCATCTGACTGTCTTAAATATTTCTCATATCACATTGAAAATGTGTGCCAGTGAATGAATGGTATGCATGTATTAAAATATTATGTGAATGGTTTTCCTAAGAGCCTTTTTAAATACTATTTAACTTAAAGTAACATATATAATAATAACGTTTGTGCCAGCAGAAGGCAGAGTCATAGCATGGGTATGGGATTGGGTGAGTTTTTGTTGCCATAGTGATTGATCGTCAGCTTTGTCCCAATAGAATCCCAAGTTAATAAAGCCCAGATGTCTCTAACTGGACTAATCACATTATTAGGGGAGATGGGGCCAAAGAGAGGATTCGTACAGCTGTTGTGGAGGTATCATGTACATATTATGTTATATAATTATAGGTCATGCAAAGATGAAACAGAGGTCATGAGGAGGTCATGCATATGTCCTTTATCCAACTTATATTTTGTACTTTTACCTTGTAACCTGCAATGCATTTCATTCACTAACATATTAAACAATGGCAAAATTCATAGGTACATGAAATTAATTTCTTTAATGAATTTTTCATTGCAGTTGTGTACAAAGTGGATTTTACCAGTTTTTCTAACATTTAAAACTTACCTCAATAAAACATGATCTCAGAGACTAAATGTGTACACTTACACTTTGGACTTGTGCATATGATTGTGTATTTGTCTAACTGTGTGTGTGTGCGAGAGCAAGAGCGAGACAGAGATTTAGGGTTGTGGCAATTTTGGCTCTGATTCTAGTTGAGCTGTTTTTTTTTTTTATACCGGCATTTCAAATTGTTTCTATGCCCCTGAATTTAATGAATTTCATTTGTTCATCAGTCTCCTGTTTAATTAGCTCCACTGGCTCGTCTTCGTCTCAGCTGGTTGATTGCCTTGTCCATGTTTACTGATTAGGCTCCGTCAGCGACAGACCAGAGCAGCTGAAGAGGGCCTCTGCGTCACACTCATACCACAAGGTGGGTAATTTCACCTCTCATTTCCCATTTGTATTTCTAAAGTTCTGTTTCCTGCCTTCTGTTTTCCATTTGTAAAAAAAGACTATCTGTTTAGATACTAGATCCCTGGACATAATAAAATGTTTAAAAACATGTTAATGACATTATTTACCACTTTCACACTTTTTGTGTTGCTGTCCAGAAAATACATATGATTTCACAGCAGAGTGTATTACATCCCTCTAACTGAATATATTTATACATTAACACCCATTTACATAAACAACTTAGGCCAGACTTTACTTAGGCAATTAATTGTAACAATAAAACATTCACAATGAATTCTGATTGAATAGCTGAAAAAAATATTAGCAATTATCAGAGCTTAGGCCAAAACATCCAGAACGAGGCAACAAGCAACTGCTGACCAGCTTTGACCACAAACTGTTTACTTTATCATATGAAGGAGAAACATTACCTGCAGCTCAGCTGCAGCAGCTCTGGGGTGATCACATAACCAAATTAATAGACATTAAACAAAGGTGGCTGGTTAAAGAAACAAGATTCCCCCCTCCCCCCACTGTCTCTGGTGCTATAGAGCTAAGGAATTTATCCAGGTTTTTCCTCTACAGTTATTGGTATAATAATAGATACAGACCTAGCATTGGATAAAAGTCACAGATATCAGAGAACGGCCATAAAAAAAAAAAAAATATATATATATATATATATATATAATGTATATGTATATATTTATATGTATATGTATATATATGTATGTATATGTATATATATGTATGTGTATGTGTATATATATATATGTGTATATATATAGTATTTAACTGGTTTTCATTTGCCAGATATAGTGTATATGTCTCCGTGTGTTTATGATTATTTCACACATTGTCTGCTTTGGTCTTTGTGCTCGAGCCCTTTGGAGAGGACTGTTGATGACCGTGTCCTTGTTCATTGTGTTCAACATAATGGGGGGGTGGGCATAGAGAGGAGGCTTTGTGTTATGGTGTAAAACATGGACAATGAGCTCTGGACACCAAAAAAATCAGTACAGCCCTCAGCGTGGCGCATTGGGGACTCGTGACATCATAACGAGATTAATGTAGACCTAATTTTCAGACTGAGCTGTTGTGGAACAGCATTAATTACCACCACAATCTAATTAATGTGGTTTTGCCTTTTGTCTAAGGTAGAATATTATTGAAAGGAAAAGGATGCACTTACTGGCATATTGCTAATTGATACATGATTCTTATCCTTAAAATGCTAAATTTGAAGGATCAAGTTTATAAGATATTTTGTTGGAGGGATGCCCAATCAAGAATGTGGATTTATTTTGCCTGAGATTAATAGATTAGAATGCAGTTCATTCTTACATTTTCAGTTAAAACTGTAATGTTATTATATCTCATTTCTCGGGCAAGAATGAGTTTAAGCTGATAAAGTCTAGATCTCTGGTCCTCAAAAAGGGAAAAGTGGTACATTTTTTCTTGGGTGGAATTCAGATTCTATCACTGACAGAGAAGCCTATGAAGAACGTAGGGAATGTGTATGACACCTCACTGAAGAACACAGCAGCAGTACTGGCAACTGGTATTGACATGTAGCAATAACTGACTGCAGTGCACAAGTCTGGGCTACCTGGGAAGTTTAAGGCTTGGATCTATCAGCATGGAATCCTGCCTACACTGCTCTGGCCACTGCTGATATATGAGGTACCAATGATCACTGTGCAGGGCTTTGAGAGGAAGATCAGCTCTTTTCTGTCCAGGTGACACCTGAGCAGTGTTGCCCTCTACAGTGGCATCAGCAAGCTCCAGGTTCCCTTTTCTGGTCTAGTGGACAGAGTCTCTGTCTGCAGGCATCACAGTCAACAGTCATAGGAAGTGACGCAGAGGATGCCATTGCATGAGCTGAAAGTCGGCTGCACCACAATGTCTTGGCAGGCTCTGTGGCATCTGGAAGAGCTGGTCTTGGCATTTTTCAAGACTGCAATTCAAGAATGCTTAAGGGAGAAAGAGATGGCAGCTGATTTTGGAAGAAGTTTAGGGGAGGTGGAGGAGGAGCGTGCCAGTAAGGTCACAGGCATGTGTACGCAGAGCAGCTGACAGCAAAATCACCTGGTCAGACCTCTGGAAAGCAGAGCCTCTCTGATTAACATTCCTCAACAAGTCAACATATGATGTTTTCCCAACTCCTTCTGTAATGGTCGCTTTACCATACTAATTGCCTTCACGGTCGTTTAGTCTGTCAATCTGCTGTTTTAACACATGTTCCAGCAAACCAAAGGTATTTACCAGCCCACCAACCTTATAAATATAGAGAAAACTTTATTAAAACAAACAACTAATGAGCAGGTGTAAAGTTCAGTTTTACATCTCGGCTCGGTCCACTGCTGGCTGGATGTACCCCATTCTTCAATACAATCTTAGACAGGGTTCAGTTATACATATTGGCTTGTTTTATATGTGGTTACATGGTTAAAAGCTTGTTTCTGTCCAAAGAACAGTACAAACGTCCTTTCATTTAGGCACCATATTGCATTCCCTAACTCTTTCCTACATGCGCATTCCAAACCAAAGACCAAAGGTCCTACAATCTGTCATAAAATAAAACACAGAAATAAACATATCCCCTTACAGTTAATGGCACACTAAAATTATATTTGAACGTAGCAAAATAAACACCATGCAAAAGTATATATGTATATATATTCCCTTCTGTTGGGGCCTAGTGCAAATACCGGCACGTCAGCTTTACCAGAAGAGAGGTTCTTCACTGATGAAGTGACCAAGTTGTACTGGGAGGTGTATGACTGAACAAATATTTCCAGTCAAAATGCAGATGTCACTTTAGCCAGTGTTCCTACTGAAACACTAGCCAGTTGATCTTTTCTTTGTGACTGAAGTTTTTGCCATCCAAGCCCCAGCAATGAATCCTCTCTCAAAACATTTACATGTTTTCATCTCGACATCTGAATCCAAAATCAGAAACAAATGGTCAAATGCTCAGCATTTTTATAGATGCCACAGAGCATGACTGGAGGTTTGTTGCTCAGTTATACCATACAGTTCACCCGTATGGAAACATCTACGCTTTTTGTGTTTCTCCACTCATTTAGTCAGGTTTTTGCTTTAATTTGTCACCTGCCAGTATATATTTTGTGGTTTGCCTGTCTGAATTATGAGCTCAAGAAGACTTTTTTAAACTATTAAAGCCCTGATGTTTTATAGAGATTATACAGCTGAAATTTCCGTAAAGCCTGCAAGTAAGCAGCAGAGAAGTATAGTTAGAACATGCACATGTGCAGGACACACATGCATGTGCACATTCACTGCACATCTGTACACATTAACACAACAGGCACACACACACATACTTGCCTAATGTCAGAAGCATAAACATTACCAGAGGTACAATCTCACAAAGCAGACAGTGAATTAAACCAGTACACCAATAGCAAGACATGCTCCACAGTACAGGCTATAAAGCTCCCTGTGATGTCATTTTTATTTTTCAAATTGTTTATATAATTGGTACAATAAGACCACATTCATTAAATAAGTGTCTGCATTCTCACGTAAAGAAATATTAGTGCATAAGTCATATCATAAAAGTAAAAAGCAATTAAGCAGGGCTTTTATTAACAGCCTATTTACACTGTGGGTCCATCACTAGTAATTCAGGCTCTAACCAAATGCTTTATAACTAAAAGTTTAATGTTACAGCACCATTGAGTTGGAAGTGGATGCTTTAATTGAAGAAAATGTATGACAAATCTGAATGACAAATATACGACTAACTTAAAAACGTACTTGTCTTTGTAAAAATTGTTCATTTAATGTACTGATGAAGGTAATTTCATTAATGATAATAATAAATAAATGGGATAAAAACAAAGAAGTGGAGCAGGGAAATCCTAGGAATACTTGGAATTGTTAAGATCCTTGATTCCACATTAATAAATGTGAACCTTGTGATTTACTGTATCTATATCAGTAAAGAAGACTTGCTGTGGATTCACAGTATTGCTAAAGTTAAGTAAATCATCTCATTGGGATCTGTCTTTTTTCACAACAACTGCAGTACCACACTGAATGAATTGTCCAATAGATGACCTTGGGCACATCAACATAATTTCTATATTTAGTTAAGCGGTATTCCATGCCTGTGAAGCTGTTTATATAGGTTTCCAGGTTACAAAGCTGAAATATCTCACAAAGCTGAGCAGACACTATTATTATTATTATTATTATTATTGTTGTTGTTGTTGTTGTTTTGCCTTTGTTGTTGTGCCAGTGTGTCATACTTGCTAATTATATTTCTGAGGGAAATGTTTATAGTGCATCTCAAAAGCACAGAGCTAAAGACCCCCCTAACCCCCCACCTTTCTGACTTTTAGAAAAGGAGCTGGGGGCCAAGTCAAATGTCCCTGAGGAGCAAAAGGCAGGGCTCATATGAGACATTTGTCCACGAGAGAATGATTCAGGGCTATTACGTCTCACTCAGCCACAGACTCACTTCTGAGACAAAACCCTGCTCCTCAGGCATGGCCAGAGAGACTTGGGCATCAACGTGCTAAACAACCCACTGCAAGCTGCCTGAGTGACAGGGTGTATACTGACTCCTTTCATAGTGAACACTGTTGGACTAGGGAGACACCCCATCCCTTCTCTTAACATAATGTTCTTGGATCATTTGGGATCAATTTGTTGAAAAACCAATACTGTCTGTTCAGTTGGTGTTTGGAATGTAAGTGAAGAGCACTCAGACCTAGGGTCAGCATTGGATTACCTTTAGTTAGGTGGTTGCAAGTGCTTTAAATGAGTGGAGTTCTAATCTCAACAGGGGGTGCTTTTTCTGCAATTGTGCATGCGTGTGTGTGTGTGTGTGTGTGTGTGTGTGTGTGTGTGTGTGTGTGTGCGCGCGTGTGCGTACATGAGTGCCACTGCTCGTCTGTGGGCATCTGGGTGCTTCCATCTCAACCCAAATGTCTCAGTTACAGTGCCGGCTGTTGACTCATGTGTCTCTTCTTTGTAATTAAAGTGGGTAACAGGAACCTCTGTCATTCTGGGTACTAAAAATTAGAATAGTAAAAATGTAGTTTCTGCTCAGCTTCCAGTCATACCGATGGTGTTTCTTTTGCCTCAGTTGAGATTTACATTAGCCCCCAGGTATTGTGTTACTGGACTAATCAGTATTATAGCAGAGAAAAGGCAATCATTTATGGGTGAGTATGAACAAAATGTATTTTCAAAGAATGATTTGATTCATGTCACTGGATAATGTAGCACAGTGGTCTTTCTCAGGAATGTGGTCACAGATGGCATTCTACTGTCCACTTTTCATTATTATTATTATTATTATTATTATTATTAAATGTGTAATTTGTATTTTGAGAATGGAGAAAGGTAAGAGAAAGCATAACTATTTTAATTAAGTAGTAATATTAGTAAAATTTTATTAATAGTAAACTAAGTGCAGGAGTCTGTTCTTCCTATGGATGTGAAACATTATTTTAGCAATTCCCATAATTCTGTCTTTACTGTTCAGTGGCAGTAATTGTTCATAGTTACTGGGCTTTCTAATTTGCATTTTTTTAATGTCAGGCCTTGTTGTTTTTTTTTTTAAATAATAGTGTGATTAGTATAATATTGTATGCAGGCAGAGTCCTACTATTACCAGATTGATACAGGGTTACAGTATGATACAATAGTTTCAGAAAAGGACTGTTTTGATTTTAGAAAATCAGTTTTGATTTTTAGGAAAAAAAAATAGCAAACAACAATTAAACCTATAAAAATGCATTTATGGGTGTTAAACTGTATGTGTTGGAAATATAGTATTTCTTTAGTACATACTTGACATGGTGTTAGTGTAAGTTCATGTAGACATGCAGTCATTTCTTTTGATCCGCTGAACATAATTACACCTGGCTATCATGTTGGACCTCTTTACCCCCATTCCTGAGTCATACATGGAGATACTGGTAACACACACAGAGAAATACTGAAAAACCACATGGAGATACTGGTAACACACACAGAGAAATACTGAAAAACCACATGGAGATACTGGTAACACACATGGAAGGTCCTGGTTACACAGACATGGAAATGACAAAAAGTATACTGGTAACACACATGGAAGGTCCTGGTTACACAGACTAGGAATGCTGGTAAACCCATCTCCCAAAACTTTCTTGAAAGCTTCACTCTGGTTTCTGAAACACAGAAGATAGAAGGTTGAGCTTCTGTCCTGCAGGAATGCAAACAATTAAATATGAACCTGGGCTTTGTGAGCATGTTGGAAGCTGGCATGGAGGTTTGGCTCAAGGTCATGTAAATGGAATGCTGATTTCTAAAATAAAGTGAACAGACTATATTAAAGTGTATTTAACAGCACAGTTATGGAAATTTGATGTACAGCTGGATTGATTCCTACGCATTCCACGCATCTCCTCATAGTAGCAGCCACACTGAGAACTGATGATGGAACAGTCATAAACCTCATACTGCCTTTCCAGCAGCTAGGGGCTTAAATAGCATTGTGGAAGGCTTGTAATACAAATAAGTATGCTAATTATCTGGCACTCTGTGCTGTTAATGTGTGAATAACTAGGGATATATATATGTGTGTGTGTGTGTGTGTGTGTGTGTGTGTGTGTGTGGGTGTGGTCCCAGATCATTCTCTGTTAATTGATCTTAGACAGGCCACAAGTAATGACTATGCCTTTGATTTTCATTAGCTTGCTGTAAAGCTAAAAGGAAGCAGCTTTCTTGACCTGCAGAGAGTCAACTATTTGATTTACACACAAACTGCTGCTTGGTTCTATGCCTATTTTGGGTCTCGGGGGGTTGTATGCTTTGATCATCTCTCAAAGCCTGGAGCTATTAAGTAAAGGTTTATGAGATGTTTCTGCCTCTCCCCTTTCCAAACTGGGTGCCTTTGAATGCAAGGTAATGAAGAGGAGTTTGTAGAAATGTAGGTGCACACCTGGGACTCCACAAAGTAATAAATACAACGGTGCTCACCAGTTTTCACAGCCTAGCTTTTCTATACACTCTGCACTGTATTTGTAACACAAAACAAAAGCATTATTTAGCAAAGACCAATGTTGGTTTGTGATGAGTCTTCACATGTGTATAAGGAACCTGTAATGTCAGCAACTGCCTGTGAAATGGCTCAATGGCTCAAACGTCTCACTTGACTCACGATAAGGTAGTTCGTATCCCAACACAGCCAGGGAGCAAGACACAGTGCTAGCTCCCTGGGTGCTGCATATGGCTGCCTGTCCACTGCTCCCCTCAGGGGATGGGTTAAATGCAGAAAACAAATTTCCCTGTTGTGGGCCTAATAAGAGATTAATAAGTATTTTTTTTACAGAGAGAGAGACTTTAAGTGATGTCACCAATCTATAAACACCATTCCTTAATCTCCTGGTGGCTGTGATCCATTTTGAATACCTTTTAGTAAGAAAGGTATTATATGTTGAACACAGACTGATGATTCCAACTGAAGTAAATGAAAATGTGCCCCTAGAACATAGAAACTGTTTCTGGGTAGGTCACATCAGTGGAATGATGGGTCTTTGACTTCAAAATTACATTTATTCATTTGGCAGATGCTTTTATCCAAAGCAACTTACATTTCACATATGGGTTACAATGAGCTAGCGCTGAGTGTCTTGCTCAAGGACACACCTGGTGGCTGGAACTCAAACCAGGAGACTTCTGCATGCCAGCCTGATGTTCTACCCATTGAGCCACCAGGCCACCTCTATGTCCCTATAAATTACCCTGTTAAAGAAAAATATACTTCCTCTGTGTGTGTGTGTGTGTGTGTGTGTGTGTGTGTGTGTGTGTGTGTGTGTGTGTGTTTACAGAAAATGAAACATTACTGATTCTTAACTGTCTTCACCTAAACTGGACTCAAAACAAACCCCAGAACCCTGTTTACAAACACACATGCTGTTAAAGCTCCCTCACCATCTCATACCCCACTTCCCTCTTGATATTCATACCCCTCATGGTCCTGGTCACATTCCCCAGAAAATTTACATTTAATATCACCTGCCTCTCATATAGTCTCCACTATTTAAGTCACACTCACCATAGTTCACACAGTGAGGTATTATTCATGATCACCATTGTTACCTGGACAATCTTTGACAGCTTTCTTTGTGTTTCATTCTTGTCTTTGAATCAGATGGATTTTTGCCCTTTTTCAGACAAAGATTTCCAATTGTGGATTTCGTCAGTTTGTTAAATAAGTCTCTTCTATTGTACATCAATAAGTATGATTAATTTTACACTGTCAGGTGGTATCCCAGGTCTTCTAAAAGGGGTCACTTGGTGTTCTGTGTCCCTTTCAGTTTTTTTTAAAATAAGAAAACCTTCTTTGTCTTCAAGTGATCTTTATATATTGACAGAAAAAGTTTTTAAACAAGAAGGATTGTTAAAAAAAACAATTACACAACATTACCCATTTATCTATTTCAAACATAATATGAGACACAGTCTACAGAACGGAGCTGCTGTACTTCTTTAGCGTCATTCGTTGCTTTTAGTATGTTATCATGGGCTTTGGCTCAATCATTTACATTACATTTCCTCATTTAGCAGAAGCTTTTACCTAAAGCAATTTACGATATTTTGCATACATGTTACAGTGATGTTGGTTCTCTGCATTTGATCCTTCTCCTTGGGTGGAATAGTGGGCAGCAACATGCAGCACCAGGGGAGCTAACATTTGAGTGTCTTCCTCAAAGACACAGATGGCAGCTGGGGTGGGATTCAAACCAGCTTCCATATCCCAGCCTAATGTTCAACCCATTGAGCCCTAGCATTTACAGCTGTAGTGCACTGCGCAAAAAAGATGGATGTACATAATACCCCATTTTATTTGACGGCATTTTTCAGGACATTCAAGGTCACCTTAAAAAGCACAAAAAGAATAACAGGCCTCACAATGACATAAAAGAAAAACTATTTTAAAAGGCTAATCACCATCTATCGCAATCAAGTTAAAACACACAAGCACATTTTCACACATGTACACTGTCACACACATGTTCTTCAAAGGCTTGTCAAAGTCTGCAGCCGCAGAAGCAAGGTGAAAAAATGAATCTCATAGGGAATCGATCTATGAGTCCACCCCCATTACAAGCACTGACAGGAGGAAAATCCAGGAACTCACCTGAGCAATTTAAACATGACAAACCTGGTAATGTCTCTATGACTGCCTTCTCATTTAAGCATTGTTGCACTTTATATTGACCGGTCTTATGGTATTAAGTCATTTAAGGTCACTAATACTTAACATAACTGATGTGTTTGGCAGACTGTTAAGGTTCCTTTACTTTCATATTCTGTGACAAGGTGTCAGTATCCAGCCATGAGGCAGATCACCTTATCACTAGGGCCTCTCTAACTTCTCCCATGCTGACCATGAGATGCTGAGATACCAGCAGGTCATGTCACTTAGCTTTGAGTGCTAGGATGGAGAAATATCTTGTATAATTGTCAGCCCATCCATCCATTTTTCAGCTGCTTATCCTAGACAGGTATGTGGGTGGGCTGGAGCTCATCCCAGGCAGCACAGGGTGCAAGGCAGAGTACAAACCCATCTCAAATATGTATTTGTTATTTACATGATCAGAGCGATCCCTTTTACATACTCATTCATTCATTTATTCTGTCAGATAAGTTTATTTAGAGGCGAATTTAATGTAAAATATGTAATCTATATTTTATTTCTACAAACTGAAGGAGGAAACTGGAGTAACAGAGAGAAAGGGGAACATAAAGTCTCTACACACACACAAAGGCACACACAGAATAGGTAACATTCATAGATGTGGGCCCTGCTATTCCCTACTTCAAGGGTGGTGTAATGTCCTTGAAGCCGGAAAAGCATAAAATAGGAGCTCAATATGGCTCAGTATTGAAGCTGAAGAACATTGTTTTTCAGCTATAAACATATTTAGAAATGTATTTAATATTGTTGATCATTATTGTTGATAAAGAGCACACTGAAAAGTAAGCTCAGCAGGCTATTAAAAAGACAACCAGTCTGAACACTGCTGAGCTACACTCTGCATGTCCTTCACATCCATTCATTAAAGCCTGGTCATTATGTCTTTTCTCTTCTTTTGGACTGTTGCTGCAATAATGGTTATTTTATATTAGCTGATTTGGAACTGGACTGAGACTTGCTGGGACTGTGGATCATCACTAATGCTTGTGCAATTTTATTTGGGTTGGGCTGCCTGTGTGCCTGTTCTGGGACAGTATAGAGTGAAGACAATTACCTTGTAGAATTAAAGAAAACCCCCTGCCTGTGGACTACTTTTTTATTTGTCTAATATTAAACACTTATTTAATTCCCCATGCTAGTTCACATATGTATAATAGTTTTCATGTCATTATCTGTTAAGGGAGATCAGCAGAAATTCATGTTGTTTTGCACTCCATTAATTTCTAATGTTAGCAGCTTTCACACAAAGCACATCTTAATTGCAGCAATGCATGATTTCAATAAAAAATATGTACATATTAATGTCAGGAGTGATCTGGACTCTAGATTAGGTGACTGTGGCTTGTGTTTCCTGTGTGGGTCTGGTCCCTAACTGTAATTGGGCACACAGTGAGATGGAATTGAACAGTTTTGCACATCGGCAACTGAGTAAACACACGCTAACTGCTGTTAACAACAGGAGATCAGCAGGAAAAGCCTCCAGGGTTTAGGATGAAATCGTCTTGCTCCGGCGTTAGGGTGCATGTGATGCACCGCATTAAATTTGGGTCAGCACTCTGCAGAAATAAAAATGGATGCCTCAGCCAAACATCCCAGGGGGGTGGCAGGAGGACGGTTACAGCACTAGGGAGGCCATGCATCCAGTACCAAACGACAGGTCTTTTGATAAAAGGCCAACGGAGTCAAATCCATTTAGGGCTGCCTGCAGCGCCTGGTGTGAACTTTGACCGAAAGAAGTTAACAAGATAAAACAGCAGCACAAACGCAGTCCTTCTTTTAGCTCTTCAAGAGAGTTTGCAAGAGGGAAACATGTTTAAAAAATACTGCAAGATTGTGTTTCTCTTTCCTCATTCTGTACAGGGTCAAGACATTTGCAGATCCCAAAGCCTTTAACCCCTTGAAACAGCTTTGAGGAAGTGAAAGTCTAGAGGAGCTAGAAGAAAATATGGATATATTTTATCAGAAACTCTGATCATGACTGCAGGTGAAATATGGTCATGTTCCTTCATTCTGATGAGAATTTGTAGGTAAATTAAAATAGTACCAGAAGTAAGTAGGATGCATATCCCAGATTAAACAAATAACATTACCAAATGTGAACTTTGGAAAAGAAGGACAGGGCTCATCCATAGAGGGACAGACTTGAGCACATTAGGTTTGTGTCTAAAGGTCTGTGTTGATCTAATTTTTAGGATGGTGCAGGACGTCACTCGGTGGAGCTACCACGCAGCGAAGGAGACGTGGAAGGGCCTGTTGGAGTTCTAGGCCCCACTGGTTTCTTAAAGTGATGCCATTTCATAGTTTTTGTGGTGCATGTCCTTTAGTGCTGTGCATTTAGATGACTCTTCATTTTAAGCCTGATTTAGCCATTTGGGGTATCCAATGGTTTTAATTATTTATAATTAATTTTAATTATTTATATTACCAGGCACAGCTACTTGCTCTTTTAACAAATTAAAGGCAGAGACAGCACTGTTGTGCTGAATTTCAAAGTGTCTCAATAATCTATTTATTGTGTTCTTGGTGTCTGTTTTCAATAATTTAATGTGTGTATTTTAATTATTATTGTAAATTAACTTTGTGCGTTTATAATATCGCTGGGATGATGAAAGATGAATACCCAGATGTGAATTCACTCTGGAGAGATGTTTTTGACCAGTACTGGGGGTGGGGGGCAATCCCAAATTAACCAAAGAAAGTTTTAAAAATTTATGGTGTCTCTTTTCATAGCCGCTTCTCCAATTCAGTATGGCAAAAATCCTGCAGTTTAACCCAAGAAAACAGGCCTCAATGCACAAAATAATTACCAAATTTTAGATTACCAAATGTTACCATCAGACCAATTAAGGCATGTGCAAACACTTAACACACATTCTATTTCCATTACAACATATACTGTATGTAAACTGAGCACTATATGTTCTAGGGCAGTATGGGTTACACAATTATAAAGAGTAAAAACAAAAAAACAACATTGATTTTCAGTAAATAAATAACCTTTTGCATGTTTTCATGCTTAGTTTCCTGTTGTGAAGATTGATGGAGGTTCAGCGGCACACCAGGAGACATATTATTCTCTTTGTTACCTTGATATTAAAATATCAGGTAAATATTTTGATTAATGAATACAATTATTTTGATAATTACCCTGTCAGGTTTTTCATATAACCAGCAAATGTCTATTATTTAGTCAAAACATTTAGATATCTTAATAGAAAATAATTTTCTGAACACAAACAAAAATGTGTACATCAAATAATATATCAGTTTAAACCCTCCATAAGGTGTTAAGTGATTTACTGATTTGTCATTTAATGAAACAATGGGCCAGGCAGCAGTTAAAATTTCTATTGTGTAGCATATTCGAATACATTGACCACTGTGTCACTAGATGGAAACTTTAATAGCATTGTTGGATAATGTCTGTTGTCATTAAAGGTTATGTAATATAGATCATAACATAGGAGATACACACACTGATGTTGGTTACATACACTGTCTTTCCTAGCACAAGCAACCATTACACAGGCAAAGTCACTTACCTCTCATTTTATCCATGTTTTGATGTTTGGTCTGAGCAAAAATGTGAATTTCTGCTTTCTTCCACGTGATTGACTGATAGTATATCAACATTAATACAGATGTATATATGCACCTAATAAAGAGGTTTGTGGTTACATTACATTTTGTATACATACACTATAGTTGCATTATAGATACAGTAGTTGAATACATACAGTATGCTGTAGTTTTTGTATTATATTTTGTATACAAATGCTGTGGTTATATTATATATTGGGTATGTATTATATTTTGAATATGTTATAATGTTGAAGATTTGGATTGTAAACCTAAAAATTGTTGGTGTTAGCCCCAGGAAAGAAACTAATTGAAAATATTGGTATCTTGAGCAAGATATGACAAAAACAACAATACAAACAAGATACTTATTATTTATGTTATACATACAAATGTTTTATAAATAAACTGATAAGCTATTTAAATGTGTTGTTTGTTATAATAAAGGTTTGACCAGTAGAGAACAAGAGCTGGATATATAAATACATGAGTGCATCCTGAAAATCAGGTCTCTGCTAGTGAGTAATCAAAAGCAGCCTGCTACCATGTGTCGGCATTATAACAAAAAGTTATAACAAAAAATACTACCAGCCCTTCTGAGGGTTCACCTGCCATATTTTTATTTCTCTTTCATTTCTATTTCCTTTTTAATTCCCTGTTTGGTGCTCTCCAGTATCAGCTCCTCTGTACATTTTCAGCAGCTGTTGGATTTTGAGCTCTTACACAGACTGTCATTCACATAGTAATTAGCCTCCTGAATCACCAGGTGAAGGAACACCAATAATTATGATTAATTTAACATTGTCGGGTGCCATCCCAATTCTTCTAAAAGGGGTCACTTGATCCTCTGTGTCCCTCTTCAGTTTTTTAACAGGCTTAAAGCACTGCAAAATTTTCAGCAGTTTAATACATCACAAGCATCTGGCAGTGGGGTGCTTTATGACAGCAAGCCACTCAAACACTCACCAAGCACTGACACTACACTGGTTTACCTTATTGTTTATGACTAGCTGTGCTAGCTGGTCACTTTGGTCACCTGTATGGCGCTTCAGCACGCTGGACAGTGCTTCAGCACGCTGGACAGTGCTTCAGCACTCTGGACAGCACTTCAGGACACTTCACACAAAACAGTCTGACACAAGAACAGTTTCTTCCCCTGTTTCATTACTATCACGAACAGTTAACCAGTGTTTATCTCTATAACAGGGCACAGCAAATACCCTTGCTGTAAATATAACCATTGTACGTATCAGAAAGCTCTCTTGCACATTGTTTACATGTACATATAATTATAAATACATAATTTTTGTCTTTTTAACTTAAAAAGCACACTGACAGCCATTGAACCATAGTCAAATTCCTTGTGTGTTTAACATACTTAGCAATAAAAATGATTCTGATTCTGAGGAAGGTATAGGTGTCAGCATACTGATGAGTATGAAAACTAAAATGCAGTATGCTAACCCAATGTCTGGTCTCAGATGAAGGAGTACCCAGTTTTAGGGGACTGGAGAACAGACAGGTTGACTTTTTGCCATCTCAGTCCCTGCCTGTTTAGCGTAAATGCAAATGGTTTGTTCTTGGGTTTTAGGGTAAGCAAACCATCTCATTCCAAGGCCAGTGGTTCAGTTCTTTAGTGTCTCAAAGGAGTGAAACCACACCTATTAAGTGCTGTGCTATTCTGTGTGACTGGGTTTAAGCAAAGAAGGTGTTCTGCTTAGAGATCAGCATCAGGGATCATCTCTGTGTATGACACCTCCACACTGACCCTCAGACAGTTCAATACAACATATAAAAGGTTGCAGAGACAAGGACCAGCAAAATAGTGAGCTGGGGATGGGGGGACATAGTTACAAGAGCCGTGATTCAGTGAGAGACAGAGCTGAGGATTTCATCAGGAAGATGCACCTGTGCAGGATCCATAGAGTCTTGTAGTTAAGGCAGATCGATGCACATAACTATTAATCTATACTGTAATGAAGGAAGGTCTATAGCAGGGTATAAACCTGCATCATCACCCACAAAGGACCACACTGGGCAAGAAAATTAGCTTGCTAGAGTAAAGACCTGGGAACTTGGCTCTGGGAACAAATCAATCCCTTGCCTTCACCCCAGGGAGTAACATCATTGTCATTGTATTCAAGTTGCCACTGCTTTGAAGCGGTCACAGTGCTATTAAAAAATATGTATTCTACAGAAACATATAGAAAACGCTACATTAACTGTATTTATTTTTTCAAGTTAGTCATGTAGTAAATAGACTATTGATTTATGTTGCAACTCCAGTGTTATTTAGCTGTTAATATCTTGCAGTTAATTTTTGGAACTTTCCTTGTAACTATATTATGACATGTAGTCATAGATGAACAACAAAGATCTGTTCTCATTTCGTATTGTAAATAATCTATGCATTTAGCTTTTCATTTAATCTAACTCTGGATTCCCTTCAGCAGTCTGTGGTTATATACGTATGATAGAACACAAGCTCTAAGTTCACAACTCACTGTATTTACATTGAATGTTACGTATTCACTTGCTGATACCTATACATTGTAAATCTCACAAAAATGCAGCAAGAAAAGTTTAATGCACACTTTGTGTGGCTGTAGAGAGAGAACGAGTCCTAATGTTTCCTGTCATTCAAAACCACTTACAGTGTCACCTATTTATGCATCCTTGTGTTTTTAGTGGAGCTAAGCAGGTTATGCTCTGTTTTTGAGGATGGGACACAGGGCTCATCTTTGGGGTGAACAGGGTATGCCAACAGCATCAAGAGCCATAAACACTACTGTCAGTGGTTTAATGGCCCTAATTGATTAGCTGACAGGACTGTTGAAACTGAATGACTGTTAAAGACCCAGTGTGCTGCAGAGGGGCCATTAACCGCTCAGTCGGGGACAGAGGGATGTACTAAAACCCATTCTAAAACATACCACGAAAAAAGGAAATGCAGGCCTAACTCATGTACAAAATATATACAGGCCACTCACTGTGATTATTGTGATCATGTGACTTTAATAAAAGTCCATCCTGCATTAAAATCCCACCTTTTCAAGTCAAAGACTATATTGCAATATGTGGGTAATTTCCGTAAAGTGAGTAACAGAAAGTCATAATGCCAAGTTAGCCTACAAAAATTTTAATTCTCAAAGCTACATGGCGGGTGGTGGGGGGCCGGGGTTTATGAATTTCAACTTGTCCAGGGAGGTGTTACAAATTAGTATCATGCATTACTAAAAAAAATTTTTAAAAAGTAATGTAGTAGACAGGCACTTTACATACTGTGGGTGTTTTTTTCCTAGCTGGTGTGAGTTACCAGTAATTTAAATGATAAAACAGTTATATCATTACACTTAGATGTTATATTGCTTGTATCATCCAGGAAAAGTGCATTACAATTAAAATTTAAATATCTAAGCTCCAGAAAGATAATAACTTGAAAAACGTAATGAAAGACACCTGCAACTCACTCCTGGCCTCTGCAACTGAACCTCTCCAGAGGATTCAGCTGCAGCTCATCTCATCTTCAATCTTCCCAAACAGGTGCATGTTACTCCGCTTCTCATCTTCCTTCATTGGCTTCCCATCTAGGCTTGCATTAAGTACAATATCCTGACACTTACTTTCAAGTTACTAAGTATCTAACACACTCCACTAATGGTCTACTAATGGAAAGAGACTGGTTGCTCCCCTGCTAAAGACTGGTTGACCGAGGCTGTTCCCATTCCTGGTGCCTAAATGATGGAATGAGCTGCCCCTTGCTTTGAGGACTTCATTGTCTCTGTCTACATTTCAAAGGCAACTGAAGACTCCACTCTTCAGGAAACTCTTCAGCAGTTGAACCTAATCTTCATCAGTTCTGTTTCTTTATTGTTTCCAGTGTTTAATTGATGTCTTTATACCTTGTGTTGTCACTATTTTTTAAGTTGATTTGGACTCTATTTTGCTAAACTGAATCTTGTGCACTTTTGACTATAGGACAACACTTACTGTCAACCTTGTTTTGATATGCATGTGTACGTTTGCTCATTTGTAAGTCACTTTGGACAAAAATGTCTGCTAATTGAACAAATGTAAATGTAAATAAATGTACATTCATTAGGCATTCAGAAGTGACGCTCATTTCAGTCAATAATAAGTGTAATAACTATTGTGTCTGGTTAACTAATTTTTAAATTATAGCTGAAATTTCATAGTAGATGGAAGTCTACTTCTGGAAACTCTAAACAAAGCCCTCCTTCCAAGGACAAGTCGACATCAGTAACGTTGGTTATGTTGTAATGAATCAATGCGTAAATCCTGTCAGTATTCATGCTGCAGTCTTGGGAGAAATGGTTGTTCAAGGAAAAAGAACGAGAGAATTTATTATAGTGACATTAACACAAAGTCTTATGTACACAAAGTAATGAAAAGAATTAAAAGGTTAGAAAACATATAGATTAATACATTAATAAGAAAGGTGGCAGGTCAATAGATCAGCAGGTCAGATTATTACTTAAATTACCTACACAAAGAACAACCGACTCTCTACTCTTCAATTATTTATTGAGAAATTTTACATTTAAAAATCATCTAGGAAAGATTTCTAGTACAGTGCATGGCTTCCTTTTACATTTTCTATATTTACGTGTACCTGACATAGTTGTTTATGGTCACAGTTGATTGAATGATTGATTACAATGGTTGCTGCAAGTTAGACATGGCATTCAAATGTCACTGAAATCAGTACAAAAGTCCAATTAAACGAGCTCTGAATGATAATCTGACAGCAGGCTGAGTAGTGATGCTTCAAGTTTTGTTTATATTCCAAAAGAGGAAGATAAAAGCTCAGCCTGTGTATAATTCACCACAGTTTGAAATGACCAGGTGTTGGTCTTCAAAGGCACCTGCAGGTCAATGGAAAAGCATTAAACAGCACAAATAATACGTTACGAACCCGAGGCCTTATTCAGCTTTGCTGTTGATGGTTCCGTGTGGAAAATCTGTACTAATATTACATTACACTGTGATAGCACACAAAGTATAAAGAGACAGGACTAACACATGCATGAGCCATGAGTATAAAAACTCAGTTTTGGATAGTTATACATAAAATCTCATAAGTAAACAAAGGAAACATATCAAAGATGTGTTCATATAGGGAAGACAGTCTGGGTGTGAAGAAAATTAGCAACAAAATAAAATATGTACATAGAGATACTCCCAGGGAGGAATAGGAGTGATCTTCATTCACTAGCAGCACTTCCTCCAGTGTCTCTAATTCTGACCTAAAGCACTGTCAGAAAGCGGCCTCTTGAACGCAATCAGAGTGTGGTCAGGAGATCGGGGTTGAAGTGGTCTGAAGAGGGGACATTACCGTTCTTTTGTAAAAAGCCTGGAGGAGCCCTACTGGCTTGAGTCTCACAGCAAGTTAGCTTTGTTACAGGGGACCAGAAGAGAAAACAGGTGATGCTTTGATATCCGGTCTTTGAAACAAAGGGCAGAGACGGCTGCTGTGTCACTCCTGCAGGACCTGCATTTAATCCCTGCTGTTTGCCTACAGATGACGTTATACATTTTTCAGTTCACCCAATAGGCTGTGAAAATGCAAACCTTTCTGTTTTGGAAAATAACGCGCATCACAAATGGATCCGTTTAAATTGTCCCATTTTCAGTTTGCTTATTGTGTAGAAGAAATTATTTTTCAGTTGACTAAACCATAAACCAGACTCGACATGTTCTGTTATGCTGCTTAAAACAATGTTTCTCTACAATATTGTGTGTTTCTTCTAGCCATTACACCACACTTGTTTTTACAGCGAACATAACAGCTTTTGTGTTGCTGTGTCCGTGCTGGTCTATAAGGATCTTTAAGTAATGTTCTCCTGAAAACTGTATACTTTTAAAATGCAGTCTGAGTGTCTTTCAGATTTCTAGCAAATGATATTTGTGTGAGTCATACAAAAACATGCCCAGATCAGATCTTGAAGTCTGAAACACTTCGAACAAGACAACATGCACAGCAGACACTGTAACCATGATGCTGTACACCACAGTCTTATGATCATAACTGAATAAGCTGAAAGAAAATATTCATAATGAGTTAGCAGAGTAGCTGAAGTCTGACAACTTCCCCATGTACACCAGGTTAAACTTTAAATAAAAGTATCAAGCAACACTTGACGGTAAAATAAAGAAAAAGGAAAAAGCAATATCCCTTTTCTGCTAAATTTGCTGTTTGTGAACTGACCAATTTTAAGAGCTTTATGTATGACCAATGTCTGAGACAGTAGAGTAGTGTCAGATATTAGGTTGATTGGCATTTGCAAATTGCCCATTGTGTGTGTGTGTGTGTGTGTGTGTGTGTGTGTGTGTGCACCCTGTGGTAAACCACCAAGGGTGTCCCCTCCCCTGTGCTTCTCTGAATTGGATAAGGTGGTATAGTGTGTAAATAAGTAAATGGTCACAGCCTAATATAGAGTACTTTACATGGGGATACAAAGGAATCTGTTCCCTAATTATGCATTATAATCCACATTAATATATAATACAACTGTCAAATATTTTGGATTTAAAGGTTAATCAAATTCATTTTAACATGGAATAATGTACATTGTTGCCTTGCCTTTCATTACAATTGCTCCTCTGAATTTATGTTAATTTTATAGCCAGAAAAGATGTGTACATTTTCAAAAAGTAACTTTTGACAAAAATATTCAGCAGTCACACAACCAGCTGTCTATCAAAGCTTACATTCAGTGCTGTAGCTTAGACTATTATGCTGTTGTGTGTTGAAACCTTGCATTCAAGTACGAACACACCATAGGTTTATGTTACATTTGTGCTGTTACCACACCAAATGTGAGATAAAGGGAAGTGTGCTGACCTTTTAAGTGGATGAAGTTTATTACAAATACAGCAAATGTGGGGGGGGGGGGTGGACTGACAGCACACTGAGGGGGCCTAAAGAGCACCTCTCCATCAAAGCTGCTACAAACTGACAACATGGCATGGGGTGAGTTATTTACGCATTTACTCCACCCTCTACATCACAGTAATTGACAGTTCTCTCCTTTTCTTTATGACCTGTCCAGTGCAGTTGTGCTTGTCCATTGTTTAAGGCATTTGTAATTTGACCTTTCCCTCTTCTATGAAAGTAGCCTTACCTTTGGTGTACACTACTTGTAATCCGTGTTTTGGCTGCACAGGCTATAACTTAACACATAAAAGTGCTCGTTTTGTCAGTATGTTGTAAAAGGTGTGGTGTTACAGAGTTAAAATTTAATTGCGGAAGACCTTTTAGTGTACGAGGTGTAAAAGGTTTACCAACACCAGAGTTTAAAGTAAGTCAATTTATAGCTTTGTCTTTCTGACTTTCATTTAACCACACTGCCTTCTTCAGCATTATTCCCCTTTGGTTTAGTCATGCAGGGTATTCGGTGACTTATTAGAACATGAAGTTCTGCGCAATGCTGTAGATGAAGTCTTGGAACACGCTGCAGCCTAGGTCAGAATTTGAGCCATTTTTAAAAACATATTTCTCCTCTTGAAGACGACAAATGACAAAAAAAAAAAACAAATTCCATGTACATACAACAAAGATAACAAATGGAAAATTAGTTTAACCATTAGCATGATTAGTTGATTTCACGTGTGTGAATTTTTCAGTGACATTTGACTCTCACTCTCTCTCTCTCTCTCTCTCTCTCTATATATATATATATATATATATATATAGTTTTTATATATAGTGTTTATATTCTAATAATATATACATAATAAACAAGCATTTTGGCATTTCACATTTGTAATGAAAGGACAGGGTATCAGTGCATACACATTGCTAGAAAAATATTGGTCTCAGGAAAGTTCAGCATAAAGATTCAATTGAATTGCTCAGTATTTATGGGTCACTGAAAACAACATTTTATTTCAGCACAGACTGAAAAATGAGAAAGTACACCACTTGATATTACCAAAACAGGGAGGGAGAAAGGTCAGAGGTCAATTTTATTTTGCTATGGCACTGAATAAACAGCCTCACTGTCTGTCCATGAAATATTTAATCATTTATTATTTACAGCAAACAGCTATAGTTATATATAGTTTTAGAGTGTTTCACTGTCTGTTATTAATGTCACTAAATTTGAATGAGCAAATACCGAAACAACATAAAATGAGGGTTAAAAATTTTGGACAGATTTTTGACACATTGAAAGGCAGGAAATCACGATTCATTGATTTACGTAAACAAGGTAAATAAAGTATTCACTGTGAGTAACCATTAAAGTTGTGTAATTTATCCTGATGACAGCATGGACCATGTGAATGAATGTGAAGGAGAGTCCCCATTACATAGCCTGTGGGGATGTTTCTCCACAGATTAACACACAGATGTCATGCAGTTTGGATACTTTTGGAACGTCCTTACATCCAGTGAAGTTCAGCTCACATTTGATATCCC
The DNA here is from genome assembly GCA_025773905.1 of Chitala chitala. Lineage (NCBI taxonomy): Eukaryota > Metazoa > Chordata > Actinopteri > Osteoglossiformes > Notopteridae > Chitala > Chitala chitala. The sequence goes on from JABJVR010001699.1 coordinate 37,722, forward strand.
AACAAACTGGCAAGTGCCCAGTATCCTGCAGGTTCTCACTGCTCTGCTGGTGCCCAGTATCCTGCAGGTTCTCAGTGCTCTGCTGGTGCCCAGTATCCTGCAGGTTCTCAGTGCTCTGCTGGTGCCCAGTATCCTGCAGGTTCTCAGTGCTCTGCTGGTGCTCAGTATCCTGCAGGTGCTCCGTGCCCTGCTGGTGCTCGGCATCCTGCAGGTGCCCAGTTTTCTGATGATGGTCAGTGTCCTGCAGGTGCCTAGTTTTCTGATGATGGTCAGTGTCCTGCAGGTGCCCAGTTTCCTGCTGGTGCTCAGTGTTCTGACAGTGGTCAGTGTCCTGCAGGTGCCTAGTTTTCTGATAGTGGTCAGTGTCCTGCAGGTGCCCAGTTTCCTGCTGGTGCTCAGTGTTCTGATAGTGGTCAGTGTCCTGCAGGTGCCCAGTTTCCTGCTGGTGCTCAGTGTTCTGATAGTGGTCAGTGTCCTG
>JABJVR010001699.1:38299-56104 GCA_025773905.1 Chitala chitala
CAGGAACCCAGTGTTCTGTCTGTTCAATTTTTCTATTCTTAATGTACAACAGACCATATGGAATGTGAATTGGGGTGAATACACCCATATAATCAGCTCTTAGAAAACATAATTTAAAGAAAACGTGTGTTCTCATGCATATCCATTCATTTAATCAAACATATATGCATAGTATTAATGAACGAAGCTACTTATAATCCCTTACCACTTTAAGACATTAACTTGGAGTAGAAAAACAAATTGTTCATGTGATCAAAATGTGGAATTGTATTTGGGATGAATGCCCAGAAAACAGTGTAGATGTCCTGCTTGGCCTCAGAGTGAGGCGATGGCCATTGTGTGTCATGGACGATCTGGTCAAGAATTGGAATTAGCAAAACCTGATGGTTGACCATGTGATTTTTGGATGCAAAGTGACAACTATAATACGTAATAAATATAGGAAATCAGCAATATTGATCACATAGCTCTATTTTAAAGAGATGCCTGATTCCTTTTTTTTGGTGAATTTCCTCTTTGAATTGAAGGAGGACTGTACAGGTTTACTTACACATGCATATAAGGAAAACTTTGTCCTGCCTGGATATTTTGGGTTATTTATTTTAACAAAATTTGGGATAAACAGATGTGGAGGTAAATGTTTATTTCACTTCCAGTTCTGCTCGGAATTTAAGAATGTCTCTCTACAGCCCCACGCACCAGCAAATCCATGGGATGTGTGTGTGTGTGTGTGTGTGTGTGTGTGTGTGTCTGTGCAAACAGTTTATAAGTGTGCCAAGGTCATCACCAATTATTATTAAATCACAACAATTTTGATTTTGTTCTCACTTTACAGCAGGTATAATAACACCGATAAAGTAAGTATTCAGTTGAGACAAAGAAGTGCAGACTTGAGAACGTAATTTTATAACGTGTTCAGAATAGATGTGGCGGAATTGGCACTGCAGTAGTCAAAGAGATAGAAAAATGCATTTAAATCTACAGTAGAATGCTAACAGAGCGAGTTGTTACCTTTAAAAACAGATTTGGAAATAAAGAACATTCATACATATCACGGTTTTAACTGATTTGGGCTTCCCATTGACACGCCCTTGCTTGGGGTTATGATTTCATTAAAATGTACAAGGTTTCATTTTGCAATAGCAATAAAAAAATCTATTTTTGAGTGCAACTGGCATTTCAGTATTATTATCTGAAGATTGTGGACATTTTCCTATAAATGGCATAAATGGTTGACCATGGTAGACATCCCATTATTGCAGATGACCTTATTCAGCATGACATCATTCAGATAAATAACTAAGAGGGTACTTTAGAGAAACATTCAGTTGTGACTGTGGTTCTGATTAATTTAGATGATGTACTGAATAGCTAGAATACCCCCTTTGTTCTCCCCTTAAACAAGTACTTAACTTGAAAAGGGGAACATTTGAAATAAGTAGTTATAACCAGTTAAGAAGCAGAATGGTTATATTAGTAACACTATTATAATGAGACTTTTGGAAGATGACGTTATTAAGTGAATTAATATCAGTCAGGGCTCTTCTTCTTGCTAGTCATTCAAAAGGAGTCCAGTAAGAGACTTATTTTCTTAAGTACTTAGGCTCTAAATTGTTAGTGCCAAAGAATGGGCTTGTCCCTGGTAGCTGCATCTGAGGACATCACTGCTCAGTTCTATAAACGTGTCGAGGACACCACTCTCCTTGTGGCACTTAGGACTACATGCCTATTGCCACTTATACCAAAGTGCCATTTGGACAGATTTTTGCCCTGGATGTTTTTCTAAATGTTTTATTGTTTTTTTTTTTTTTTTTACTTAGCCATAGTAGGATGTTTGCAGCACTTTCCAGAAACACACTATCCTTATCATCTTCTGTCCAGTATAAGTTATCTTTTGATGAATGTGAGCTACTAGAATACATCTGAATGCATCAGCTGTGGTGTATAGTTTATTTCCAGGGATCCCAGCATACCTGAACAAGCCCCGTGTTCGCCCACCTTTGCACTTTATTGGAAGGTTGGCCAACTGTACTCCTGGCTGACTAAGTTACCCTCTACTAGATGAAGAATGAGATGATAAAATGATAAAATGACACCAGCACAGAACCAGTATGTTGCAGGACATGTATCTTATCTCTAGCATAGCACTGCTGATTCTGTTTTGTGGGTCTCCAGTAACAGTGTCAGAGGTTTTTTCAGGACGTTAAAACCTTAGTGATTTTATGACTGAACTCCTCCTCCTAACACACCAGTCTTACTCAGACTGCTTTTGGTGCTCCCTTACAGAAAACATCTGCACTGTGATGCTTTGCTGCTCGTCTCATGGCTTACTCCAATGCACGGTCTGTTTCTGGCTCCCTGTAAGGGTTGGGGCCTTATAATGGACAAGATGTTACAAAAGCAGGACTGGGAGTGCTTCAGAATCTTTCCTGTCTGACACCCAGGTATTGTTACCTCCAGTGTTAAGCTCCATTTCACAGCATTTAGTGTTAGTAGCTGCCACTGACTCGTTAACACAGCAAGGTGTTCTCTTCTGTCACCCATTTAGTCCAGGTAAAGCCTTCACCTACAACACTACCACTGTCTGTAAAATCAGATTCCAGCTCACCTTGTGAAAGTATTAGTTGCATAATGTAGTTCTCCTGGTCCAGTACGTTCCCTGTAGTACCAGTCTCTGCTGTTATAAAAGGCATTGTGGTGCAGCATCCCCAGTTCATGCAGTCTTCCTTCCTAAGAGTCATTCCCAAGTCCTCCTGCAATGTACGTGGGTGTGCTCATTGGGTTTGATTGCACAGAATATCTTAAGAGGGAGCTTGAACAAGCAGCATTCAGATGCTCTTAGTTTTATGGGCAAGAGCAAAGTAATCAGTCTGCCTTTGTCCACTGCATAGTTCATTATTCAGAAGCCCAGGCCAGGCACAGTGTCCAAAAGAGCCTCCAGAAGGCTTTCAGTAAAGCCCTAAAATCATATTTGTCTTCTGAGATTAACACAAGTAGGCAAGATAAAGCGTCAGCTGTCAGGCAGATTGCTATCTTCAGGCTCTCATCTTCATGTGACCACACACAAGCGCTGAGCAGACTCTGAGCATCACTTAATACAACCTTTCGGGGTTTGCAAAGTCACATGTGTTACTGTAGCCTGGACATTGTTCTGCAAGTGTATTCGCTGGAAAGCATTCTAGCCCTGCTAGGTTCTGAGAGCCGATGGTCACATCGCATTGACCTTGAACACCTCTATGTCACTGTACTGTGTGCCACCATCTTTACTACAATGTCTCTTATCCAATTTTCCTTTGTGTTTTGAAGCCTTCACAACTTCCATGGACAGTTGAGGTAAAGAGAAATCGATGTTATCTATCCCTGGGTCCAAAAAAAAAGTCTAGGGACAACAAGTTATTCTAGTCTACCAATGAAAAAGAGACACAGAAGTGGGGGGATCTGCTGACATGACGTTATAGCATCTCCTGCAAAATAAATAAATAAATAAAAATATCCAGACAAGCTCATATGAAAAGAAGAAATGGACATCATCAGACCAAATAAACTTAACCGACCTTTGTGTTATTGTTCTTTTTTAACACCAGCAGAGCAAATTTCCACCATATATCAAGTCATGTCCTTGCATTAATGTTTTACACAGAAAGCCTGTATGTTGGAACAATTGTTTATTCAGCACTAGTGCCCCCTACTGTTCAGCTGGTGCCATACACTTGTTACTCTGTGAAAGATGTAACCTTAATATCTGCACTTCTTGCCTGAAAGTGATAGCAGTGGTTCCTTTATCAGACTCACAGAGTGTGTGTCCATTTGCGTTCCCTTTGTAGCCTTCACAACAGAGGGTTAAATTAGTTTAGGTTTAAATACTGAGAACTGAAGGCAGTGCTACATTTCCTTGTACATTATATGCCACTAGTCAGGAAAAGACACGAAATTCAGTTTTTATTTTTTATCATTTATTTTTTATTTTTTATTGAATAGAACAGCATGAATAGCAGTGGAATTTCTTCTGTGTGACTAGGAAATGTTACACAATTTTACATTAACATTTTGTCTACTATTACTGTTAGCAGGAGACCAAGTGGCAGAGCGGTTGGAAGCCTGTCGAAGTAGTGTTGGTTTTTATTATTGCGCAGCATGCTATTGTACATGAAAGCTTTTTAGGGGTTTTTTTTGTCAGGTCAGCCTCTATAAGTCCATTATATTTTTTAACACAAAACCTTTAACATAAATAATCTCAAGAATGCATTATATTTAAAAGTTAGCAAAGGAGAAATTGTGTGTGTCGTGAAAAGTTTGCTGCAGTTATTAAAATGACATGGCCCATAACTTTTCCCCTCACTTAGCTTTTCCTATAATCAATCCCAGTCATACTGATCCTTAACAGGGGTTACATCTGACATACAGATGGCTGTGATTTGGGATCACATGACACATCCACCACAGAAGTGATCTGAAAGCGCATCCTACAAAGTTACCGACCAAACAATACCGCAGGCTCTAAAATACTATTGCATTTATTTGCTTTTTTGATTTACTAATCTAACAATGTGTGTGCATATATTTGTTCTTTTCTTCACAAAGTGAGTAATGTAATAATACCTTTGTGAGCTGACATCAACATCACAGTGATGCATATGTTCGCATAGGTTTACTCTGGCCTGTTTTCATCCATTTTATACTGAACTCTTATCCAAATAGGTTTCTAGTTGCCTGGTGTCTATACACACAAGTAGGACAAAAGAAACATAAATTGTTCTTCATATTGAAAACAGTTTAAAACTCGCAGCTATTGAATCTGAAAGGAAGCAGTTTCTTTAGCACACTTTATTGATGGGTTAATGGCCCTCCCTGTTTTTAAACAGCTAACATGGTGGGTCGATTGCTGCGTCTCCACAAACCTCACACATCAGAGACACATTGACAGACTTTAATGAACATAGGGTTTATGGGTAAGCTACGCCATCTTTATACCCCCGGCAGCTTGTGTTCATTAGTGCAGGGTGGCAGGGAAACTGGACCGTGTCTCAGGCACACATGGGGTGGAATGCACATTAAACCCTGGACAGAATGCCTGGACTGGATTTGCAGTAAATCAGCATTATATGTTATTCAGTGTACAATGAAGTACCCTGTATTTACATTATGCCCTTCTGAAGTTTTTTTTGCACACTGTGTTTGCATATGCTGTTTTTATTGAATAACATATATAGCTTTACAGTTTATAATTTATATGTTAACTATGTCTTTGTGGTCCATGTGTTAGAAACAGCAGATTTCAGCTCAGAAGGCGTAGTGTGATGCTGTACTAAAGAGAAGAGTTTTATCCCTGTGTTTAAATTTTACTGTTACAGAAATTTGTATTCTACTGTAAGTACAGAGACAGTGCTTAGTGTCTGTGCTAATGCCTTTAAATCTGAATGTAGTTAAAAAACGTACTCTGCTGCAAAATGTTCCCTCGAATGCAGAGTCAGTGGGCATTCTAAATGTTACACGGTGTCTCTGTGATTTAGTACAGTAAGTCTGCTCAGAGACATTTTACTAATGGCTCTGTCAGTGATCTGTCTGCACCAAGATGTGGACACTTAAAACGCTCAAGGAGCATTTTAACGGGAGCACGCTTACCTTTGTGTTCTTTCACTTTTAATATCCATGGATGAGTCCTGTGGTAGGCCTCACTTTAAACTGATATTTCAGCACACAGGGTGCGAAGAGCTCATCTGATGAAGTTTAAAGCAGTTTTTAACATTCATCTTACCTGACCACAAAATATGTCACTCAGTGAACTTTCAGCTGCTCCCCATGAGGGGGTCGCCACAGCAGATTGACTGGCATCCGGTTAACCATCCACACATTGACTTGGCACAGATGCCCTTCCCGACACAATCCTCCCATTTTATCTAGCCTTGTGATCAGCAATGGACATGTGCTGGCCCAACCTCACAGGTAAAAACCAAATGCACTAGCTACTGAAGCACCACACCTCCCCAGAATACACAGTGTAAATTATCACATCACTAATGTTTTTAAGCAAAGCTAAATATTGTTATTATTAAAACAAAAACCTGCTGCCTGCACACTAAAAATGACCTGGTAACCTGAGTTTTTCTGTGCTTATTAAAACTCTAATCAGCATATATAATTAGAAGTAATTCATGAAAGTGAGTAAAATGGAATCATTTCTGAGTGCTCTGTTCAGAATGCAGCAGAAGTGACGTTGTTGGCTCTATTTTCCTGTGCAGCAGAGCATATTAATTTCACTAATTTTATTTGTGTGGCAGGACATACGGCAGTTCAGTGGGTGTTATGTCTCCTCCAGAGTTGTAGGGTCAATTCCAGCTCAAGCTGTGTGTGTGCATGTGTGCGCTCGCGCGCACGCGTGTGTGTGTGTGTGTGTGTGTGTGCGCGCGTGTGCCTGTATGTGTTTGTAGACATTGGGCAGCCTGTGATTCTGTGGGCCTGTGTGGGCTGTCATCTGCAGTCCAAAGACACACCTCAGAGAGGCTAGGAACTACCTTTTTATCTGCTTGTTTTGAGAATGCTTTCAAATGCCCTAGCATCCTATCCAGGAATAACACTCTCCATCTCCTGGGACAGGCTTCAGAGCAATCCTGAATGACTCATCATGTATTTGTGTATCTACGTTTATTCCTAGATTATGGATTGAAAATATTTTCTTATTCAACGGCTAGTGATAAACATTCTAAGTGATCTCAAAGGTTTTTAGTAAATGACGCCGAGCTGTAATGTAGTAATGAGTTGGGTGCAACGGTGATGCCATCCTTTGGAGTTGAGCTAAGAGATCATTATCTGTCTGGGCTGGAGATTGAGTTTTTTGTTTGGCAGATGAATCCTCTTTCTCTGCTACACTGCGTGGGCTGCGGTGACCACAGTCAGGGCTGAACAAAGGGTATCCCAAGCTACATGCTCAGACACATCCAGATTTTAGACACAGAACTCCGTCACCTTTTGGTTGCTTTAACCAGCATTGCACTTCCTCTAAAAGTGAGGGCAGTGGAGGGTCATGTAAAGATACAGAGTGTTCATTTCCTACTGCTCCAGGCTTTGATAGTGTGCCTGTGAAACAGCAGAAAGGGTAACTGGCAGAGTGCACTGCGGAGGCACGCTCTTGTGAACCTAAACCCTTGCCTGTATTCCCACAACCGTGTCACTTTTACGCAGTGTTTTAATGCCTCACAGTGCTGTGTGTACAAATTTGTATTGTGTCTTATCCCAGATGAGGACTGCTTCGTGTGGTTATTCTTCTGTTTCTGTTAATTGTTCAATTGTAGCATCACAGACGCTGCAATTAGGAGCGGTAGGGGATAAAAAGGCGATAAAAGGCTCTGTGTTTCTTGCTGAATTGCACCATTCCTTGACAGTTGTGAACTTCCTTTGTCACTGTGTTAATAAGGCTTATACATGTCTACTGCTATGTGAAGTCTGCTTTTGTCATAGTCTGCTCACCATTGCCCCCTACTAGTAAAAGTCCATCTTTGGCCTGATTGCTTTTAGCAGTGGACTCATGACAGCTTCTGTGTTCTTCTGACTGAACAAAGCTGAGACCCAGAGAAGCTGATATCCACCTGCATCATTGCAGCAGTCCTGTGACTGCAGGATGTGCAATAGGCCTACAAAGAAAATGCCCTCTATGCCCAAAATATTTCTTGTGACACAGCTGCATCTTAGGAGTGGAATTAGCTGCTTCTGGCACCTCAACTTAACCTGGGGTAGATGTCAGAAGAAGGGGATTGTTAGAAACCTTGCAAGAGGCTTTAGGTCTCCATCATATAACAGCCATGCTCAAGACACAGCCTATAAGATGGTATAGACAGTGCACTTTATTAAGGTTTCTAGCAGAGACATGTTTATAAAGTTGTCTAGTGAAACAAACATCTTATTGGAAACAGATCAAATAAAACATGAGACAGACATAAATGAAGAGCTGCAGGCTGCATAAAGCATCAAATGGCGTATTCAGTGAACACAACAGCACTGATCTACAACAATAGTACTGATGCGAGACTGAGAACAGCACTGACCTTCTTTGGTTTTGTACAATACTGACTTGCTGTGGTTTTGATCAGTACTGACCTGTCATGGTTTTGAACAGCACTGACCTGCTGTAGTTGTGATCAGTACTGACCTGTCGTGGTTTTGAACAGCACTGTCCTGCTGTACTTTTGATCAGTACTGACCTGTCGTGGTTTTGAACAGCACTGTCCTGCTGTACTTTTGATCAGTACTGACCTGTCGTGGTTTTGAACAGCACTGTCCTGCTGTACTTTTGATCAGTACTGACCTGCTGTAGTTTTGATCAGTACTGACCTGCTGTGGTTTTGATCAACACTGACCTGCTGTGGTTTTGGTCAACACTGGACTGCTGTGGTTTTGATCAACACTGACTTGTTGTGGTTTTGGTCAACACTGGCCTGCTGTGGTTTTGATCAACACTGACTTGTTGTGGTTTTGGTCAACACTGACCTGCTGTGGTTTTGAACACAGGCTATCACAGAGGCACCAAGTAACATTTAGAAAGCGCATGGACTCTGCATTCAAGGGAACATCCTCCCACATTAAGAAACCAACTATTTCATTCACTTGTTCTTTTTCCATTTGTCTGGGTTTCCTCTGTTTCTCAAAAAATGTATTCTGTGCAACCCTGATTGAATGTGTCTGTAAGCTCCTGTGATGAACTGGCATTCTGGTTATGAAGCTCATAACCTAAATCCTGCTTTTCGGGACTGGTTCAGCATGACTGCATGAACAGATAAGCAGAAACAGAAAAGAGTACAAAGGAATAAATAACATTCAAAATAAAAAAAAAATTCTGCTGTTTGAGATAGAAAAAAAATCAAAAAGAGAAAATTACTGTAAGTCATTTAACAAAATGATTTTCTGTCAATACTTTAAATTATTTTGTCATGTTTGTTGAGCCCTTGATGTAGCTTCTAGATGTTTCATTTCTGTTTGACATTTTCTGTCCAACGGTGTGACAACACAATAGTTCCACTCATGCATGATGGTTTCTGTTTGTCTAAAAACAACTCCACTGCATTTTCTTTGAATGGTGCTTTCAAAATTAAATGACCTCTGTTTTCAGATTAGGTGTCATATAATATTGTTTCATTTAATACTATTATTTATGTGGATGGAGTGCAGTGGATAGACTTTTTTGTTTGTTTCTTGGACAAAAAGACAGGCCCCCTTAAAATAACTGAAATTTGCTTATCAGCACACATTAAAGCAAGCACAGACATTAACATACAAATACACACACCCATGTGCACATGTACACTAGTGCAAGTTAAACAAATATAAATATGTCTACTTGGCAGTAAAATTTGGCATAATACAGTCTCATTCTATACTATTTAAAACCTGCTAAATTTTTTGACATTTACTGAAAAACAAAATATAAAGTAGATCGTTAAACAATGATTCCATCTGTAATTTATTACTTGCACCATTCACAATAAATTTTGCATTTCTTTAGTTACAGTGCTACAAATTAAATAGTTAGTAAAAGGGATAGCATTCTGTTTTTACTTTGTTAATGATTAAATTTTAGCTTTCCTGTAATGTAGACCAGCAAGTAGAAGTAGTGCCTTTTACTTCCATGATTGTGGCTTTGAATCTAGGCCTCGGCACACACATATGCACACAGTTTGCGTGGCATATGCATGTTCTTCTGCTGTATTACTGGGTTTTACTCCACAGTTTCTGGTGAGTTGGGAAGTATAAATGTCATATGTGTGGGTGTGCCCTGAGGAGGGCTGGCATTGTGCTAAGGGCATAGCTGCATGGTGTGCCCTGAGGGCAGCTGGCACAGTACCAAAGTACTGCCCACCATCACCTCCCTTACCTGTGCAGCACACATCACCTCCCTCACCAGTGCAGTACATTACGGGGGCGACCAAGGCTTCAACTCATAACTTCACAGCCCACACAATTACCAAACAGGACGATTAGCCTGCTGAGCCAAAGACCCGAGTCTCCAGCTCTGGGGACTAATTACAGTCTTGTCCTTACTACCGAGTGATTCTCACCATAACACTTTCACATTTGTTACACACATACCACCTAAACCTGTGAGAACCACCTCCCTCACCTGTGCAGCATACCTAGGATCCTGTAAGAGCATCACTTATTTGCTCCACCAGCAGACAGAAGATGACTGAATACTGGCTCAGGTGAGGGGTAATGTACAATTACCTGGCTTTCCTTTAGTGTAAATCTGCTCACTGCAGTCTAAAAACAACACCTTTATTCCAAACATGTTAAAGAAAGGCCAACAGTAATGACAGTACCATCAGCATAAGGATCAAGGCAGTACAGATTAAAGTGAATGGAGACAGATGAAGTCTTGTGGAACAAAGTTTGGGTCCTGTGTATGACACCCAAAGCCAAAGGGTCATTTGGAACTAATTTCAATGAAAATACCAAAATAATTTATCTACATTATAGTGTGGAAATGCCACATGATTACTAAGGCTCAAATTTTGACACAAAACAGTGAGAACAGTGTCTGTTCATTAAACACATTTTTTATGATGGCAATAAGCGGAAAAGAATGTGCCATTGTGTAGAGGTCAATGAATGGCGGAAAGGCTATTATTGTTCTTTTATTAAAACACAGTAGCAAAATCCTTTTGCACGTTTCCCGCTCAAATACAGTTCAGTGAAACTTACTTACATCTGAATAAGGTGATGTAAGGGTTATGGATGGTCTCCTGAGGATGTGTTACCTTGAACCAGCCTCTCCTCCAGACACAGGTGTGTAATCAGTGTTCACTTGTATCATCGTTCTGAATGGGACACTTGTCAGCCATTCCCTGCACCCTCATCCTAAAGGCTGAGAGCTGTGTTCAGGAACAATTTGAAAGAGGGGGGTGTTAATGGTGGTTCTCTCACATGCCTGTTCTCACATTTTAATAATTGTGCTTTCGCTGTTTTCACTGCTAATTACCCCTGCTTTCTGCACACAGTTTGCTACCAAATGCAGTCATGTACCATGATTTCCATGTTAATTCATCTAAATTGGTGAAATTGACTCTCACTGGCCCCTCAATTTTAAAAGCAGGTGTTTTGGCAAACAAAATACCTCGCAATCATAAATCAATAGAGGGAAGTGGGTACAGCAAATAAATGTATTAATCTATTCATTACCTCTAAACATAACGTAGCAACGCACATATCAATAATGAATTTTTAAAATTCATTAGGAATTGTCCTCGGCAGTAATTTTGTTGCAGAAATGAAAAGCAGATACGGGGAAAGGGGACTGCATAAATGGAGAAGGGGTGTAAAAAAAATCTCCAAATGAGACATTGCATCTCTGTTGAATCTTTTGTAGTAAGAATGACAGCTTGGTTTTAGTATGGGGGGTTGAAAGCCTGGCAGTCCTATGAGGACATGTGGTCTTCCCATCAGTAATGGGTCAGAACTCTTTACGTGGGACAGAGAAGGACTGCAGACCTTTCAGGTCCCTGTCACAACATCACTCAAACATTATGAAACTAAATATGAGCCAAAAAGAAAATGTTACATACATTTTTAATGTGTGCTCTTCTGGCAGTTTTAGGAGTAATAAAAGAAAGTTAAAAACCAAATATACGTTAAGTACGTTAATTGCCAGAAGATGAAGTAGAACTAGATAGAGGTCAGTGAAAAGTTAATGGTAGAGAAGGAAGGCTGTCTTTAAATTAATAAATATGTTTAGGATCCTGAGAAATAAAAGTATTGTTGACATAATGAAAAAGTTTTAGTTTTTCCATGTAAGGAAACACAAAATTCTCAATCTTTTGCAAGTACATTGTTATGGTAATTGTACTAGTAAGTCAGACATATTTTTATACATAAAATGGTTTTAAACCACAAAGGAATAACTAAGAACTGAGGAGACAGAGTGGTGGCTTAATTAGAACTGATTAATACACATCAGAGATTGGTACAATATCATTTGATAATGAGAACACAGATTCCATTTGTTAAGCGCCATAAAATTAATTGAATTTTTACAGATATATGCCCTAAATGTAATAGGAAAATGTTGACTCTTGGATTTGTGATGTGGAAGAATGTTCTAAGTTGCAAAATTTTTGGAGATATTATATCAGAATTCACAAATTTTATTAGGCAACCAAACTCTCATATACAAGGAGTTCATCCCAGCGAGAATTAAAACGTGCCCAAAAAAAGACTGCCTAAAACTTTGGTGTGTAACTGTTTTCTCTTTGTCCTGAAGTCCAGTAAATAATTTTCCAAAGCAAAATTAAATTACACTCTATCCTTTACTCCAAATGTTTTGTCTTTATATAACAGCTATATTTATTTATTTGAATAAAAATTGGTGTGTTATATACTTGCTTACAATATGTTGATCTCGTTTGTAATTCAGTAATTAGTTGATGATTAATGAATGCAGATGTCAAAAATGAAAGATGTCTTAAAGACATTTTAATTTATGTTATATTGTCTTTCAAAAAATATCCGTTATAAACTGAACAGTGCTATGTCAAGAGTGGGGCAGGTAGGGCACACACACCCCCCTGGGACAACACTCTATATAACTTTGTTAGCCTCCTCCCACCATCCCAGGGGATGCAAAATTTCAGTGCTTGCCTGGCATGCTATTTTTCCTAGTTACGCCTCTGGTATTGAAGGATCCATTTAAAAAGCAATTAGATTTTTTGTCCTCCTGAAATACAGTGGATTCTTGTAGTAAGGATATTTGGAGTGCATGACATCAAAACTATGAAGTGTTTTTATGGTAGCCTTTTATATCAGCAGGCTGTTGATTATAGCTGTGGAAAAACATCAGTTAAACACTACGCTGAAGGGTCTATTGAGAAGCTGTTTCATTTATTTCCCAGACTCCAGTGGATTCTTAGAGCAGTTCTACTCATTCTCTATTATACAATTCACAAGACTTAAACACAGCAGTTTTTGCAGAAAATGACTGTTACTCATATAGTACAAAACAACAGAATTGTACTACAATCCATAACTCACACTGGTCATCAGGTGCTATTGATCTCAGCATATCCATTCTCACAATCTGCTGTGTACTGCAGATTAACACATTATGATGAACCGCTTCACAGTCACAGAAACCAGATGTTCGATAATAAGGAGTGTTTTACATCTACATTTATGTTCACAGTGCATTGATCAATGTATGTACCAGGACAGGAGTTTGATGAGCGAGAAATTCTGGAACTATTTTTAAATAGACACATCACTTTTCTGCTGTTCTTGTGTTTACTGTTTCTATAGACCAGCCTGCCACCCTTTCTGTTCTTTTTATCATAATTTCTGTGCTTACGGTTCTTTTTATTCTAACCTCCCTTATTACAAAAAGACCATTTTAAAATGCATTTCATTGATGTCTGAAGGTTACATCTGGCTTTGCACAAATTTAAAACACTGGTAGATTATTTGTTTGAATTGCCCACTAAAATCTGCCAAAATGTTGAAAAACACAATTATAGCTGTGCGTTCTTCATGAGTCAGGACTTTAGATCCAGAAGACGTTATTGAAAGCACCAATGGATAATTAAACTACAATTGATAGTTAGTGTAAATGTAAAGAAAGACAGTTAAAGTGTATGGATAACTCAGACACTGAAATTAGCTCAAGATAACTGTGAACCAGCACATTACATGTAGCTTTGATTGCAGTCACTTCTAACCTCTAAAACTCACCAGAAACAGATGTCTCATTTAAGTCTGTTGTACATTGGACCTTAGAAGAACAATGTGAGTTTGCAGAAACAGTGGTTTTGGCAGAGAATAATATGCATGAATTTCATTTGTTAAATATTTCTGTTTTCTCTTCTAATTGTGTCATAAGAATAGCTGAACAGCTAAAAAGACACACAGAGCTCACTGGTCAAATTGGTGCCAGCAAGGGTGTCACCTAGCATAGGAAAACAGGCCCCCAATCCCTTCAGCATCTCATAACATATGTGACACTGCCATCGTCTGTGCGTGAGGTGAGGGGAGCTGAGGTGAAATGAAATAAGTGGTCAGAGTCTGCAAACACCAACCTGTCGTGATGGCTGACTTGTCCAGCAGTGCACAAAGCATTGGTGAGATTGTTTTTTTAACTCTTTTAGTTGTAATTGAAGAAAAGACAGATTCTACTTATTAGTGTGTAGGTCAATTTCTGAGTGCTTTTGAGTCCGAACAACACAACTATTACTGTTTTACTGGCATCAAAGAGTTGAAGAATGCTGTTTCAAATGGAGATTATAATCAAGGATTTGGTTTAAAATGGGACGGGCAGTGATTTTCTCAGTTTGGAGAAATGTGATGAATTTCTCTCTTTTAAAAAAGAATTAAGTTCTTCAAAAGAAACTTTCTCATTCTTCTTCAGTTTCACTAATTCTGTTACATAACCCATCAGGATACCACCATGTACTTCAGGGGACCAATTAGCTCTGCTGTTCCTCTGTCCCAGGAAGCTGCCTTTAGATATGTTCTACATGTTTGATATCCCCATCTTTTAATTAAAAATGAAAAAAAGAAAAAAAAATCTTGTAATCTAAACAAAAGGTCTATAATGCGATCTTCTGCCACAATTTTCTACCCTTGCAGTGACCTAAGGTGAATGGAATTCAGAATGCAACCGATATATGCCAAAATCCTTGGTTCTGTGTGATATTTGTCACATACAGTCACACACAGTTATAGCTAAAAATGGAAACATCATGGTAAGGTTAAAAAAATTCTGAAGTATACGACTCATGATAGGGGAGGTGAGGTGGCTGTGACACCAGTAAAGTTAACAGGAAGGAACTTGTGAGTAAAAGCAAAAGAGAACAGGTCATGGTGAGGATACAGGGAGAACAGGTCACGGTGAGGATACAAGGAGAATAGGTCACGGTGAGGATACAAGGAGAATAGGTCACAGTGAGGATACAAGGAGAACAGGTCACGGTGAGGATACAAGGAGAACAGGTCATGGTGAGGATACAAGGAGAACAGGTCATGGTGAGGATACAGGGAGAACAGATCATGGTGAAGATACAGGGAGAAGAGATCATGGTGAGGATACAGGGAGAACAGATCATGGTGAGGATACAGGGAAAACAGGTCATGGTGAGAATACAGGGAAAACAACAATGTTATAGGAAAGAAAATAATAAAATTAGCTAAGTAGCTGAAGAATCCAATTATACCAGGAACCAAGATGAAGTATAGAGAAGAAAAAACATGTTTCACTGGCAAAGACAGAAATGGCAGATGGAATGGAAATTAGATGAAGTGGACTATGTTTTGTTCATGTCATGTACCATGTCCCAGTAATATTGTTGCTTTCAAAGCCTAATTTTTTTAGTATAACACTTTATATAAAGTAACTTTTTTAAAATATAACACCAAATTTAAAAATTGAAGGTAATATGACCTACAATATGAGGTGGGATAAGATATTAGTTCATCAATGGATATCACATATGGGACTTTATAATTAAGTATACGGTGGCACAGCTGGAATCACCAGCATGGTACTCTGTGAGGTGGCAAAGGGAAGGCATTTCTGGGGTTTAACGAGGCACAGAGGTGAGATCCAGTCTGTTCAGACTTGAGGTCTAGCCTGTTACATCACCTCTGTCTGACAGCATGGTGGATGTGAGATTCAGTCTGTCCAGACATGAGCTCTGGCCTGTTACATCACCTCTGTCTGACAGCACGGTGGAGGTGACATCCAGTCTGTCCAGACAGGAGCTCTGCCCTGTTACATCACTTCTGTCTGACAGCATAGTGGAGGTGAGATTTAGTCTGCCCAGGTCTAGGCTTTGTCTTTACAAGCCAGGGCTGCATCACATCACCTCCATCTGACAGTATGGTGGAGATGACATCCAGTCTGTCCAGACATGAGCTCTATCTTGTCACATTGCCTACATCTGACAGCTAACATTAGGAAGACTGACTGCTCAGTCCCAGACCTTGCCCAGGTGTCTTGTGACCATATTCCACAGAGCAGCAGTGACAAGATCTTTGATCCTGAGCCCTCCCACATTGTCCTGAACATGACAGAGCTCAGATTTTTAAAACCAGAACACTTTTGCTTTTTTACTTTTCCCAGCTTCAAGCCAACCGCTGCTGATTGTGCAAAGGAAACACTATACTTGCATTTCTTTTAGTTTTGTTTCTGACTGGATTTTAACAGTCACACTACAGTGTTGTTGATTATGTTGATGAGACGCTGTTACACAGCGGCCTTGTGTTTGTCTTTCTATCTGATATTTGCCACTCTTTCATATTTAAGCAAGAAACCAACTCAAAACCACAGATGGTGGTTTCTTGTGCATAGCTCCCAAAATATATTTATTCTCTGAAGAGAATGTAAAACTCGTAAATTCTACAAATCATTATTGTGTTTCTCGGTTTAGCACCTATTCAGTTTCACACATGCTTCTTTCATTTGATATATTTGTAACGGTTGTGCCTAGGAGGTGAGGCCAAATGTACAAAAGGGAGTCTTTAATGTGGGGCTAAACAAGGTACAAACATAGGTAACGGAAGTAACGAGGCTAAATGCAAACAATAGGGAAAACTCGGGGCTGAAGAATAAGAAAAGCAAGATTTTTCAACTACATAAAGTTCAGCACAACAAGAAATGCACACCTATAACAACTGGCCAAGAACACTCTGAGCCAGGGGCTTCTATTAGAGAGGGATCATGAGACACAGTCAGAGACTATTAAAAACAATTAACATAGGGAGAACAAGATAACAAAGTACTAACAATGACTCAGCACAAAGGGGACAGAAGACAGGGTGACATCTAGGGGACAAAAGGGTCATGACAAGCTGGGGTGTTACAGTACACCCCCCCCCACCCAGGCCACTCCCAAGGCCGTACAGGAGACAAGCCTATGGAGACAGGGTCAGAAAAAAAACAGCAAAAAGAAAGCTATGAAGCCAGGGACAGAGGCAAACCAAGAGACAGAGAACCATGAGACAGAAAGGTGGCAAACAAGGATGACAACACATGAAGCTGGCCGAAGCCATGAGCAATGATGAGATTGGCTGGAAACATACAGCAGAAAATTTAAGTTAAAATGTACATTTTATTAATCCTATGTATCATAAAATAGTAAACATTTATTTTGTTATTTTGTTCGGAATCCACCATGATACAAATAAGGAGCAATATATATATGACTTTCATTTTGGCTAAATTTGTACTTTAAACAGAAAACTATAAGGTCCCTTTAAATATTTAAATTCTGTTTTCAAAGACTATGTTAAAACTTTGATTTTATGGGATAAGCAGAGACAATGAATTCAAATATAGGTCCCAGTTTGCAAGTTAAATATTTACAGAATTACATCTAGAGTAAAATGGATACATATTGCACTATTTCTGCAAGCTTATTAAGTCAATGTTAAGGCTTTTCAAAGCATATAAAAGTCCTGTATTATGAGATACCTTTTTTAGGATAAATTTAAAGAATGCATCCAATATATTCTTTAGCCAAAATGACATTAAAATTCATGGGATGACTAAATTTTAAAAAGTTTATCTGGAGGGATGATCCAGTTCTACTTAATTCATTATGCTGAACTTCACTTTTTAAGTTCTACAGAACAAAATATCTGAAGATAAAAAGCAGTGAAGCAGCACACCTGAACCTGGGCCACTCAGTGGATAAGTGGAAGCTCTGAGCTCTCTGAACAACTATCTTCTTTCTCACGGAGGGAGCTGCTTCTTGATTCTGTGAAGGCTGTGAGCTCTCTCTCTCTCTCTCTCTCTCTATCTCTCTCTCTCTCTCTCTCTCTCTCTCTCTCTCTCTC
>JABJVR010001700.1:0-18696 GCA_025773905.1 Chitala chitala
GGAGTGACAAACAGAACTACTGTAACATTCTAACTGCCCAGCGCCGACTGCGGCCCACAGTCAGAGTCGGAGTGACAAACAGCATTACTGTAACATTCTAACTGCTCAGCGCCGACTGCCGGCCCACAGTCAGAGTCGGAGTGACAAACAACAGTACTGTAACATTCGAACTGCCCAGCGCCGACTGCCGGCCCACAGTCAGAGTCGGAGTGACAAACAGCGCTACTGTAGCATTCTAAACATAGACATTTCGTTGACGACCGAAAGTCTGTGTCTATTTTGGCTGAAAACGAAAGAAAACCGAAAGTTAACTTATTGTTTTCGACCGAAACTGAAACGACGCCGAAAGACGTCATTTGCCAACTTTCGGCACCGAAACCAAAACCGAATTTTCAGTCGGCCTCTACTTGACACCCTGTGATTGGTGGAGGGAACAGAATTTTGTGTGTGTGTGTGTGTGTGTGTGTGTGTGTGTGTGTGTGTGTGTGTGTTCTTTTCAGAACATGCCAGTTTTTTCTTCTAGCTAGCATGTGAGAATTCACCATAAATGTTTAATAGTTGGTTGCTCTGTGAAGTGTTAGAGGCATGAGAGGAGCAGAGTGCTGGACAGACCGCTGGACCATCCAAGGCCAATCTTAAGCTGCACACGTGTCCAACAGAACATCTCAGAAAACTACAAAAAAATAAAAGGCTGCACTGCTCCTGGCTACAGGAAACTGAGGTGTGTGATAGCTACAAGAATCCCTTAGATGGACATCTGAAGAACACTGACTTTCTCCTGGGTGTGGAGGTGACTCCCATGACAAATGGTCCTCCTTACGTACGTCTATTTTTGAAGCATCGGTGGACTAATCGCTGTATAGAACAGGAAGGAACCCAAAGTCTGGTCTAATGGAAGCTGCACATACATCCACACTCTTCCCACCAGTGTGCAGAAAGCCAATAAAGCCTCACTGAATAATCCATCCTCTGTATGTGCTTAAAGGAACAGCAAGAGAGATGTAGGCAGGTTCAATATGACCTGCCAAAACTGCAAAATCAATAGTGAGGGGCCAAGAAAGATTAAATACAATCCTATGCAGACAAGCATGATATGCACAATTTTATTTATGCTGACCCACCCATGGTGCAAGAACCTGCACTGCCTGTCCACTTAGATCTGCTGATGGGTCCACTCTAGTTAAAGGCCAAATTGGGATTGTCCAGAGATAGGGGAAGCACTTTGAGCCTCTCTTAAACCAACCTACTTTAGTGGACTTCTCAGTTCTAGAAGAGCTTCCAAGACTGCCCACCATCCAGAGCCTTGACCTTCCACCTTCTTTCTCTAAGGTTTATCCTGCCCTAAATACATTAAAAAACAACACGACTCTAGCCCTGCTGAGATCCTTAGCACAGAGAGGCTATCTCTGTAAAAGAACCATTTACCAGATGACCAGATCCTTGTATGGAAACATAGCACTTTCACAAGACAAACAAGAAAACAAGGGGGCGTGGCCATTCAATGAGAACTCCAGGGAGAGCTGTGACACAGTGCATCATAACAGTAATCTGGGAGGACCATGTGCCACTATTCGAGATCCTTCAGAGGACCAACTGTGGGAATATAGAGGCCACCATCATTCAGCACCAACTCAGATGGTTTGATCATGTCTGGCACCCATCAGCTGCAGACATCCCTGTATGGCCAGCTCCACAACAGGGCAACAAACGAGACTGAAGAACCAGCTAGGCAACACTCTGAAAAAATGTGGAGTTAATCCACCATCTTTGGAGGCTGTTGCTTCACCTGGTATGGACTCTATGCAATACAGAGGTGCATGAGGACAAGAAAGGAGAAGGTGAAGGTGAAAGATGGCTATGTATGCACCTGCCCCCATAGGCCAGGTTCCCATATGCCTTGTCTGTGTCTAAGTGGACAGACAGTGTGTCATATGTCCTATATACTATACAACCATGAAACAACACACAAACAGTATGGGAAGTTGATATATGTGTGTGTGTGTGTGTGTGTGTGTGTGTGTGTGTGTGTGTGTGTGCGCTTTTTGGACCGTTCCATTTCTTTGTTTACTTATTTATAAACGCCAGTCATTTCCTGCAGCTACCATGCAAGAATACATAATAAATATGTCATAGTTTGCCATTGTATGCACGATTTAGGAACCGTGGAATCGGATAACGCAGCAGCTGGAATCGCATGTTTCCACCGAGGGCACCCTGCCCCCTGCTGAGGGACGTCACCGCGGTTGCTGTGGCTGAGGTCAGGTTGCAGCGGGCTGCACAATGTCACTGCAGTGCCAAGCGGTGGCCTCGACAGATGTGAAAAGCGGAAGATGAGGAACTGGGTCACAGCCAAAGAGGAAGGGCACCGTTCTCATTTTAACTAAAATTTTATCCTGAGAGGCTCACTGGCTAACAGGACACCAGTCCAGGGTCACTGTTTCATCTTCCTTTTTATCCATCCATCCATCTTTTATACTACTTATCCTACACAGGGTCATGAGGTGCCAACCCATCGCAGGGCACATCTTATGTTGTGCTTCTGTCTTCTTTATATGTAGCACCTGGTGTCACAGAGAAACATTGTCTTGTTTCACTGCATATTGTACCAACTGGATACGGCAGAAATGACAATAAAACCACGTTCCATCATATCCTCTCCCATCCTATTCCATCCCATCCTATCCCATCCCATCCTATCCTATCTTCCTTTTTATCTATCCATCCATTTTCTATACCTCTTATCCTACACAGGGATAAGCAATTGTGAAATGGATGGACAGAGAAAAAAGGAGGATGTAATGGTCCTTATAGTCCTTGTCTGCTTTCCTATTAGCAAGCGAGCCTCTCAAGACAAAACACCTCAGGATCGCCATTTCATCTTCCCTCTTAACTTACAATTATTAATTAATTTTTCTTCTTTCTGTTTTTCATTTTACTTTGAGTGCGCGTTTGTGTGCATGTTTGTGAGTGTGTACGTGCATGCCTCTGTGTGTGTGTGTGTGTGTGTGCATGTTGCATCCTGTATCTAGAAAAACTGGTGAAACACTTATTGTAGCTCTAAGATAATTTTTTTGGATCCGTGGTCTTGTGTTTGTTATACAGGCTGTGGATTATGGCAGATTCTTCATGGGGGGGGGGGGCAATATACCATTCATTCTGCAATGCAGAAGGTGTCTGGATTAGTTACTAACTGAGATCTATTTTCCTTGTGTGACGTAGATTCATACTGCAAAACAAACAGTGTGACCGAAGTACGGCTCTCTCACTGCGATGTCCTATTGACTCTCCTGTACCTGACAGGCTTGTGACAACCTGCAGACGTCCAGCTCTTACTTTGTTATATAACCATTGTCTAATGCATCTTTCCACACATTTTTAAACTTATTCACTAGAAGTAATCTTTTCCAGTGTACTAAAGCAATATGTTTTTGAGAAAACCTCTAAAAGCTTTTGGTTATGAGCAGTGTTAAAATGTGAGTGGTGGTCAGGGTGGCATCCCCCGAAAAAATAAGAGGTTTAAAGTACAAAATGTTCGGAGGGGGGGGGGGTAAGGCCAACTAAGGGAGGGATTCTACAAGAAATAAACTAAAGGCGAAATTGGTGTAATAAAGGAAAAATTTTGGTGTGTCCAATCACAGTGTGTCACAGAGTGGAATGTCTGATTCAGGAGTCGAGTTGCCTCACCTGGCCTCACCTGGCCTCACCTGCCATAAATGAGTAATGAGTGAAGTGATTGGCGTGTCACTCTGCTGGGAGTGAGTCCTTATACTTAAGATGCTGTAGTGATAAAAAAGCCAAGAGAATTTGAAATGTGCAGAATGGCCAACATAACTCAATGCCTCACTGATTACAAAGTAGACCAAGGGAAGGTGAAGAGTATTCTGGTGTGCTGGAGCTGTTTCATGAAAACTGTGTGCACTTGTAGGTGTGTCACTGGGTGTTGTCCATGGTATATCAGTGTGTACTGCATTCCTGTGTGTAACACTAGGAGCTGTTTTAACAATAAAGCAGCATTCCAAAGGACACCACTGGGCTGTCTGCTGATTGGAAGATTGAGACTACTTGGATTACTCAGCATGCTCTTGGATATGTATACCTCTGTTCTATATTACATTCAACCTTACAGGACCTGCTTTTTTTTACAGTCAGTAAAAAATACAATATTGTGGGGTTGGGAAACCATGGAGGGAAAAAAATTACATTAAATTGCATGCATTTTCTGTTAATCGGCACCTGTGGTGCAAATAAAACAACGTGTAGAGAAGGCACAGCACTACTTTGTGCATTTCAATTGATAGATGTTTTAACAGACCAAAACCACGGAGTGTGTCATGCATAACCTTATCACACAAACCTGAGACCTCAACGTCAACAAACACATCAGCTAAAACCTAGAATGTTTTATACAGGCATTGTCAACATCCTCTAAAACTGATGAGAAAATTTTGAAAGTCTAGATAATCTAAACATGAAAACAGTGTTTGCTTAATAAACACACACCCCCAAGTCTATGACTTTCTACTGCTCTTGACTGATTTACCTTTATGTTTGAAAGGATGGATTCATACATTTTAAATTTGGTTGAAACAGTGAGAAAAGTCACTTGATATGGTTTACTTTCTACAAAGCTACAAAGTTGTAGAAAGTAAACCATATCAAGTGACTTCTACAAAGACAACTGCCCTGGGCCCCTTGCCAGAGAAGTCCCTCCCCCACACACAAAAAAGTAATAATTAAGAAAATATATTATTATGTTAAAAATTATCTCGGGAAGAAATATTTTGTTTGCGGTCATCTGTTAAAATTTGTGTTCTGGTGTATTGTATCAGTTTTAAACAAATTTTGGTGGTTCTAGCGAACCGCACATGCCAGGGGTAGATCTAGAGAATTGTGAACGAAGTGGCAGGAGGCTGGCAGGAAGATTTTAAAGGGGTTCTGACATTATTTTCTCAGATGCACAGGCGTATGCCTATATGCATGACGTATGTCGATATATACTGTAATATATACTTTGTTTGCTTGATATGTAACAGTTTTTGTTCTAGACGAAACTGCAGACAAAAATGTTCAATGTAAATTTGTAAAATGATGTATCGAATACTTTTTCAAATTATTTAGCAGACACCCTGTACCAAAAACATTTTTCCTTGCCATTTGAGGAGTACAACTTCCTTGTTGCTTCCTTACTTGTTCCCAGACAAAAAAAGTCCAGCCGTAGCAAGTTCGGGTCATGTCTCATTCCATCTCAACAGGAGACTTTACCCCATGATAATGGAGTCATTGATACCTTTCCAAGCGTTAATTTAGTGCTTTAAATATAGTATTTGAGCATGATGGTTACTAGTTGTTCAGGACAGAGATCACTCAGCAAACTGGCACTGATGAAGAATTATCTCAGAATCATGCTGACCCATGAAGGGCACCGTCCTCTGGATGTACACAGCGGTGGTCTGAAGATGACACAGTTCGAAGAGTTCATGAAAGATTTTCAGTCACCAAGTGTAGAAAGAAAAACTTTTTGTAAATTTTGTACTGCGATGCATATAGCTGTAAGATGGTATATCATACTGAACACATGTCAATAAAACCTACTGTACATGCCTTAGATAAACTTAACACTTGCATTGACAGGTTCAGTGTTTAATTTTGTTTTGTAAATTCTTGAGTCAGCCATCGTTTCTACGGAAACTAAAGAGTACATAGTAGCGTGGTTATGTTCTTTGTTATTTATCTTACCTACAAACATACTTGAAGTTTTTCCGCCATGTATTTACATGTATTTACTTCAGATATATAACTCATTTACCCTTTCTATGTATGTATAACTTGTCAGTTCCAAAGACGTGCAATAAACAGACTTTGATGTGTAAATTTGGTGATTTGCCATGTATTTTAATTCCTGTGTGTGAGGGACTGCCGAACCTGAAGTGCCCCGGGCCCACCAAGCGCAAGGTTTAAATCCAGCCCCTACTCCCGCAAAACGTATTTAATGTATTCATTGTTAATATAAGTCTATTGAAGTCAAGCTGTTACCAGGGATAAGACAGCAGTGGGGCTTTCTGGGAGTTGAGTTTACATCTGCATTATGTTTGTGGAGCAGCATAAAAGGCACGTTTTCCATTTCATTCCGCTGTCTGGAAAATGACATTTGACAGCTCCAGCAAAACCCTATTGGATGCAGTCAAAATAGGAGTAACACACGACGGTGGTAAAAGTTCCGAGGTGTGCTGCGGCAATTAGAGCGGTCAGTCGCAAGTGATTGCAGCCACTGTCATTATTCCGTAAACAACGTTCACTTTGTTTGAATGCAGCAGTCTTTGTTTTGTTGTTCTTCTCAAAGGAAATTAAAGACAACATACAGCTGAAAGACAGGCAGTAATTGAATTTTGTGGTCACGCAGACCGACATCACAGTTATCAGGTCAAGTGTCCGCCTTGTGCTGCTAAAGCACTTTCACTTTGTGATTGTATCAAAAACAAAATTCTTCATTTACACTTAAACCACAGAACTGTATAATCTTCCCGCACTTGTCAAAGTCATTGCCTTTCTGAAACCTCTTTACTGACCAAAATTTTGGTCATATTCTTCTTTTCTCTATTTTGTTAATATAATTAGTGTTGTGTTAGTGTGTGTGTGTGTGTGTGTGTGTGTGTGTGTGTGTGTGTGTGTGTAAGTACTCACACAGTAGCCCACAGTTAAACACACAAGGACACTATATTCATGAGACAAAATAACGACATGCTGAGCCATTCATATCCTGCATTAATGTCTTATATTCTGTGTTAAACAATAAAATCTCAAACCAATCTTTAACAGATTATGAAACATCAGTAATACATTTGAAGAGATAAGGGTATTGAGAAAATGGTAGAAACATGTACTCAGGATCTATGGCAGTCTGTGTGAAGCAGCAGGCCAACAGCTGTGCATGACTGAATTCTGAGTCCTTAGTGCTTTATTGGTTGATGAAAATACTGTTTGTGTTATTTGAAGTTTTCTCCCTTTGTTTCTGTTTGATGACTTGATTGTTGGTTCACTGTTTCCACAGATGCTTCTAAATTTTGGACGTGTTTCTGTTTTTGGATTAGGTGTGGTACTATCCTGAACTGGCACAGTGTGCTCCAGACGTGCACAGGCAGCTTTGAAGATTCTGTTCGCTCCAGCACAATTTCCCTTCTAACAGACATCTTCACAAAATGTCACTGCCACCGGCTGGTCTCCGAGCTCGGCTGGGAGGGTCTGTGAGTCTCATGCACAGCAGGGTGGAGGAGGCGGTGCAGTGGAACAAGTAATAACTGAAAGGTGGTAAAGAGAGTGTAAAGGGTCACCTGTTTTCGGGCATGAAGTAATGGGATTTCTTAATGGCTAACATGTCGCAGCAGTGTGAAATTTCTTTGGTTTCACATATTTCTTTGTACTCCAGTTTTACCTGTGAATTTTTTTCTTCATTGGAAAATGTGGATTGAATAAAATATGCATGAAAATGAATATGGCTCAGCATCCACCCATCCATCCCTTCATTTTACTGCCTGATCCAGCTCAGGGTCATGGGAAGCTTGGAGCCCATGCCAGGAAGAACGAGGCACAGGGAAAGGGACAACCTGGGTGGGGTGCCAACCCCCTGCAGATATACTGTTCATATGACATAAAAAAAAAACTTAAACCAAGTATAAAGATGTTTGCATAAAGCATGAACACACCCCTTATTTTTTTACGTGCTTTATTGGTGTGAAGTACAAAATGGCCTCCAACGACTGTAATTTGAAAAAGTGTGCATGTCAGTCCATTATTACTAAGGTTTTAAGTTTTTTATGTTATGTTAATAAATAAAAATGTCCAATTTAAAGTATTTTGTTTAGGCAAACAGACATTTGTTAAATTAATGAGACATTCAAACAAAATTCAATCATCAGTACCATGTTTGAATATACCCTGGGCTCTTAGTCCTGGCCCTGAGGCACCACCATGGTTTTGTTCCAGCCAGTTTCTGCTTTTAATTGAACCTTAATCTCAAACATTGTTGACTTTTTCTCTGTAATCACTGTGCCAGTCCTGAAATTCTCCTCTAAG
This sequence comes from Chitala chitala, assembly GCA_025773905.1. Lineage (NCBI taxonomy): Eukaryota > Metazoa > Chordata > Actinopteri > Osteoglossiformes > Notopteridae > Chitala > Chitala chitala. The sequence continues at coordinate 8,071 of JABJVR010001700.1, forward strand.
ACATGCAAATGATTAAGAACAATGGAGAGAAAAAAATGATGTAATTGATATTTAATTACGATAGCGATCAAATTAAAAAGAATGAATTTGTTGGAAGTGAAACCTGCACCTACAGAGGTTTTCCAGGACTATGATTGACAGCCCTAAATTATACGGTATATACTGTAGTTTGTTCCACATACAGCAGGGCTATTAAGGCTGCTGTAGTTTCTGCTTTTTTTTCCATGTTACGACAATAAGATGTTTCCATCAGGGGATCGTAACTCCAGCCCTGGAGGCCCACAGTGGCTGCAGGTCTGTTTCAGCCAGTTTCTCCTTTTCTGATCATTTGCATCTGTCTTTTAAAATATTGTAGCGACCACCGCGTGTGATGGTGGGTCAGCTGCATGGACAATGACATCACCCTGGGGGTGGAAGACAAGAAACCAAGTCTTTGGCTCAGGGGGCTAATCCCTTGTCTTTGGTGTGGGTGACCTAAGTTTGAGCCCTCCTTGGTCTGTTACAATATATTTCTATTGTATTGGAGATTTTATGGCACACAACTGCCTGGAAATGACCCTGACAAAAATTTGACGTTACTTCACTGTCTTGAGATGTACTGTCATCAACATGGTTCAAAGCAGCTGTTCACAGAAGACTGAGTGAGATCCTCCTTCAGTCAAAAACATGATTCAAATTAATAAACACAAAGACACACAAGGCTGGGTTACTGACTGGGCCAGCAGAGCCAGTGCGGCAAAGCCTCAACCACACAGGTGTATGTGTGTGTGTGTGTGTGTGTGTGTGTGTGTGTGTGGAGAGAGGGGATGTGCTCAAAGGCCTTTTAGGACCATTATCTGGCCCTGCGCAGTCACACACCTTTACTACACAACCCAATCTTCCTTAAAAGTATTAGACACACCTGTCTCATTTTTTGTGTAAGTTTCCAGTTTGTAGTCTTTGACATATTGTTTTGTATGGCAGTTCTGAGCCTTACACATTCCCCTGTCTTCTGTTGTTCCACTGCTTTAGTTATCCTTCGTTTTCTGTAATGTCCCTGGCCTTGTTCTCTCTCGTCCTGTTAATTTGTATTTGTCACACACTGACTTTTCGTTTTTTTGTTTTTTGTTTTTTTGGAGTTCTGACCTTCTTGAATGATGTACCAGTTTTTGTTTTCAGTTCACAGTACTTTAGTAATGAAAACGTACTCTCCGCACTTGAATTCTACAGCATTCCCGAGTGTTCGCTATAGGCTGAAATACTGGTTTTCTCATGCTAGATATCTTGAAGTTCTTGTTGCCTTGTCTTTGGTTTATACTGTCTATTTTTATTTCTTGACTTATTGTGACTGTTTATTACCAGTTCAGAGGCTGTGAGGAACACTGACTGACTGCTAGCTTACATGTCCAGCTGTAGCTGAAGCACGGTAACTTGTTTACTTTAGGTCACTGCTGAATGCTTCCATTCACTACACATTAAGAGGAATTATGCTCAAATGAAAACTGGCAGCTGGGTGACACCACTGTGGTAAAATGGACAAACATACTTGACGTTGACAGACTATGAAAAATGTACTTCTGTATGTTACATGCTACAAAAATGTAGAACAAGCTTTCTGGGAACAAACTTTTTTATTCAAGGATTCAGGGTGAAAGTCAATATTATACTTTTTCACTGAAGTGTAAAAATTACACAGATTATAAAAAATGTTTATGTGCATAATTTAATCTAATATGAGCAGCCAGGAAAATGTATAACTGAACTGAACTAAAAGCTTTCATAGGTGGCACAGTGGTGTGGTGGTTAGCACTGTCGCCTTGCACCTCCAGGCCTGGGGTTCGATTCCCACCTTGTGTGTGTGTGGAGTTTGCATGCTGCGTGACCTGTTGTGGGTTGGTCCCCTGCCCTGTGTGCTCTGGGATGGGCTCCAGGCTTCCCTGTGACCCTCACCAGGACTAAGCAGTTAAGAAAATGAATGAAAGCTTTCATTGTCACTGTGTACTTGTATACAAATAAATGGAAGTTATTACTCCGGTGATACTCAAGACACAACTAAATAAAATCAGACTTCACAAAATATGCAAGACAGCAGGATGAATGAGTAACAGGACATAAACACTGGTGTGTAGTTAGTGAGCTGATGGCTCTGAGTAAAAATCTGACTGTTTGTGCTTTGGCTGTCCTGCAGCGCTTGTCAGAAGGCAGTAGTTCAAAGACATGGCAGCTGGAGTGAGTGGAGTCCTAGATGATGTTGGTAACTCTGTTTAGGTAGTGTGAAGTGGAGAGATCCTCCAAGGAGGGTAGTGGACAGCCAGTGATCTCTTCAGCTGTATTGATTACTTTGCAGGGCTTTTCGTGTCTTTTGCAGAACAGCCTGTGTACCACACAGATATACAATATGTGAGCAGGATTTCAGTGGTGGCCCAGTAAAAGGCCACCAGCAACTTCCTCTCTCTGTTCCTCCTGACCACGCTGGGAAGGTCGAGTCTCTGTTGTACTCTTTCGATGGTTGCTGTGGTGCTGCATGACCATGAGATGTCCATGGTTATGAGGATACCCAGGTATTTAAAATGCACCCTTTCCACACTTGGCCCACCTATGCGGAGGGGGGCCAGATCTGTAACATGTTTCCTTTAAAAGTGCAGGATCAGTTCTTTAGTCTTTGTACTACTCACTGTCAAGTTATTCACTGAATACCACCCTGACATGGTGTTCTGCGTATCTCATCGCTGCATGCTGTCTCGTCCTCTCTTGAAATTAGCCTGACGACAGTTATATTGTCAGCAAATTTAATGATGGTGTCAGGCAGCTGGGCTAGTGTACAGTCATAGATGTATAGGGAGTAGAGAAGTGGACTCAGGACACACCCCTGGGGTACTCCAATGCTCAACGAGATGGGGGGGGAATATGGGCACTGGTTTTAAACTCTATGAAAAATTGTTTGATCCGGGTCCAGAGTGTATAACAGAGGCCTAAATCAAGGAGCCAACTGAGATGTCCGGTATAATAGTATTAAAAGCTGAAATAAAGTCAGTAAATTGCATTCTCACATAGCTGTCCTGGTGTTTTAAGTGGCTCAGTGAAGTGTGGATTGCAACAACAGTTGCATCCTTAGTCGACCTGTTAGCTTTATAGGTCAACTGATGTGGGTCGAGGGAGGGAAAGTGGCTCTAATATGATACAAGACCAGTTTCTCAAAGCACTTTACACTTACTGGTGTTAGTGTGACTGGTCTGTAATTAGACAGGTCCCCTGAAACAGGCTTTTTAGGGACCGGGATGATGGTGGGTGATTTTAAACAAGATGGTGTGATGGCTTGTGCCAGGGAGATGTTAAAGATCTTTGTAAAGACCCTAGTGAGCTGGTCAGCACATGCCTGCAGTATTTTCTTGGCAGGCTGTCAGGTCCAGCAGCCTTTCTCAGATTGACTGACCTCAGCACCCACCTCACTTCCTGTTCGTTCAGGATGAGTTTATATTATTGTCGGGTGGGGGCACTGAGATCATAGTGGTCCTGTTAACTTCAAACCTGGCAAAGAAGCAGTCTATCTCCTGAGCCTGTGTGGCATCAGCAACTACAGTACTGTTAGTGCTGCCTTTATACTGTATACTATAACCCTCCGTGGGTTGTTGTTTGTTAGGTGCTCCTCTATTTTGTCCTTCTTTGCCACCTTAATGCATCTGTTCAGTTTGGCCCTGGCAGTGCTGTGTTGTACTCTGTCACCTGACAAAGGTTTCACGTTTTTGGAGCTTCCCTCTCATCCAGGGTTTCTGGTTGGGGAGCACCTGGATGTGTGTGTCTACTGTGACGTTGTCCACACAATATTTGATGTATATTCTGTATATTCCTCCAGGTCATCTTCAAGTCCCAGCCAGTGTAATCAGAGCAGTCCTGTAGCTGTGATAAAGCACTCTCAGGCCAGGTTTAATTACTAACTGGCTTTGTTGCTTTTCTGGGAGAGTGTATGCAGGAAACAGGAGCACCTGACTGGCCAAGGTGAGCGAGTGTGACAGTCCTGTAGACATGCTTGATTGTTTGAACAAACATGCTCTAAGCTGTTCATCCTCTCTGCTGCTGAGCTCACATACTGGTAAAAACAGGGCAGTCCTGTTTTTAAGCATGCTTGACTGAAACGTCCTGCTACAATGTGTACACCGTCAGGATGGGCTCACAGCTGTTTGTTTACAACGTCTAATAAGAGGCCCAAGGCAGCGCAAGTATTACTGTCGGGAGGAATGAAAACAGCAGTGAGGTTACTACACTCAGTTCACGGGGAAGGTAGAAAGGTCTGCGTAATAAGATGCGCAGTGGGTGAATTAGAGTGGCAGGAGTGAGGTGTAATAAATGGGCATCGTAAGAACGACAGGCTAAGTTAACAAGACCGTGGTGACACCAGCTATGGTGGGTGGTTTGGTGACAGTGGTGCAGACAAAAAGACAGGAGGAGGTAGAAGGCTGATTGTCGCCTGATTTTAACTTCATTCATCCTCCCACTGTTTATTCTTTGTAATATCTGTAATTTCTTCCTGTAAAGCACTATTAGGCAAATTGGTGTGGAAAACGCTACATTAAAATATGTTGAATTGGATTGAGGTGGCAGAGCTGAAGATGCTGAGATTCTCATCAAGAGTGACGAGGATGGACAGGATTACAAATGAGTATATGAGAGGGAGAGCGCAGGTGGGACGGTTTGAAGACAAGGTGAGAGAGGTGAGATTGAGATAATTTGGGAATGTGGAAAGGAGGGATGCAGGGTACATCGGGAAAAGAATACATCTAAAAGGCAGGGGTGTTTCTAGGGACTCTGGAGGCCCTAGGCAAAAGGCTTCAAGGGGATTTCTGCAGATTTCTCATTGCAGTATGTGCTATGCAATCAAATGCCCTCAAAGCCCCCCTCCCAGCTGGGGGCCCCTGTCGACTTCCTGCCTTACCTGTCCTATCACAGCACCTCAGCTAACAGGTATACATGTTGGAAAAATGTATTGGCAAAACTGTATGATGGAGTTTATCTACATTCTTCAAGAAAATGTAATGTTTCTGTGTCATGTGATTTTGTCACATTTTAAACAGCTTGTCTCAAAATAAACAGTTTGTTTCTGATATTGTTGTTAAAATAACTTTTAGCGCATTCAGAAAATTGAATTTATTGAAGTCTAGAATTATCCATGGACAGGTATTCAGCATTTCATTCATCTGTAATTACGACAGATAAGGTTTGCAAGCCTTTGTCTTGCTTGGCTTTGACATGTTCCATTTAGCCTTTCAAGGACTCCTGATAACCGCATATCAGTGAGCTGCATACGGCCCACCAGAAACCCGCTAAACCGAGTTCAGATAGCAGCTCCTAGCACAATATATAAAGTGGATTTTATGAAATAATCAGAATCTCTTCCCTACTTTTGGATCCACAGTCAATTCCACATTTTTGAATCATGTATTTGTTCTTTAAAATGACTTAAAAAAATTTATAATAAACATAACTCAATGAACGCTCAAATATCTGACCACCAGCACAGTAACTGACAATGTGTTTCAGGTTATAATAATTAATAAATAACAAAAAAAACTATATACGTATATATGAGCAGACTTATGTTCTTCAGACTTATACTGGTACAAAGGCCAGCCCGGCAGACATGAAAGAATTCACACCTCGCAATCAGCACGAGCACCTACATCCACTGTAGTGTTTTCATGCTGACGCCTGTGGACATAACTGAATATTCAGCCCAGCCACAACAGTGGGAAAAAAAGAAATCAGAAGAAAAGGTTAAAGAGGACTTCTGATGGTCAAATCCCCCAGTTGTCCATTACACGGCGTGCAGGCAGAGAATGATCTGCAGCAGCGTCTGCAGGTGAGGCTTTCAGCAGGGAGCGCGGACCCCTGATTGTCCATGTGATCTCCACAGGAGGCCTCGGCATCTGTGGACACGTGGGCGAGCGGCTGGTTCCACATGAATGCATTCATTACACATCATCAATGCAGCAGTGAAAATGCACAGAGCGCACCTTTTTAAACAGGATGCTTTTATAATGTAACCAAAAGGTTAGCTGAAGATCATAGAAATCTGTTCACGGAATCTTTATTCCTTATGATTTGTTATTATGAGGCAAATGCAACATGGAGCTGGTATCAGCTCAGATCTGTACCTATGCTATATACTTTAAGTCTTTCTTTTTGTGATCGTTTTTTTAGTTAGTTCTACTGCCAGCTGTAATCTAAAACCTCCAAGGCCTCTCGGTGTATGATCAATATCACAGGAAACACATTGTGTACTGAAGCTTTCTCTACCCCATTTATCTGTACTGATCAGAACATTACATGTATTCTGCAGGAACATGTATAAGCTGACTATCCCACTGGCAGAGCTCATGGCTGGATCACACAGTATAAGGCAGAGCTGTGTCATCATAACCCACGGTCTACAAAGAAACTGACACCACACTAATCACAAGGCTGTATGACAGCTACATCGAAAAGCTGAGCTGGTTTAAAACGAGGAATGCCTCAAAAATAAATCTAGCAGTAGTTATGGTCTGAAAATAGCAGGTTGTGTCTCCCTTTGGAGAGCTTCTGCAAGTGTACTGACAACCGAACGGTACAGAAGTTTAAACAAAATATCAGCCATAAAACAAGTTATGAATTTATAGTCCATGAGGTATTACAGTTCCATAGTGAGCCATATGGTGCAATTTTTTTTTATAATGTTAAAATCCTGTTTAAAAACAGAAAACGTATCCAAGTCAAAGTATACCTCTCATGAGAAGTGGAAGCAGGTGATGGTGCTTAAAGTTCAAAACGCAGCTGTTGGGAATCAATTTCCGGAGATCAGCGGTGCTAATTGGAGAGAAAACTCCCAGAAGCCCTGTCTTACTTTCTTTTGACTGCAGGTGATGAAGCAGAAATTACCTTTCAGCGTTTCATCCAGCTGACCAATCAATGGCAAGGGATTCTTCTATGTCAGCCTTATGGGGGTGGGAAGTGTGCCAGGGAGTTGTGGTCTGGGAGGCCTAAGGAGGACTGCACACACAAGAGGGGCAAACGAGGAAAGGCCCGGACATTTAAAACAGAAACGAAGGGAACTTGATTAACAATGTAAAACAGCTTGTTGTAATTACCGCTGCCAGTGCTGTTGGACATGCCGCGAAACACTTGTGTTTTCTGTGTTTGCCAGTAAAACTCTATACAGCTCCACTAACCCACCTATATTCTCCCCAAGTGTACAGTTAGAATTGCTGTGGATGAGGTCTTCTTTCAAAGGGTCTTGTCAGCCTAAAGAGGTCTACACCTAGACCTGTAGACCTGGCACACAGATAGATTTGATACTGGCATTTACAGTCAAATGATTTTTACTCTTATTTTTTCTTGTATAATGTTAACATGCCCGGGGGGAAGTGGCAGTTGGGCAGCCAGTCGGCACTGGAACCCAAGAGGTTTTATTTTTTTTCTAAATACTATGGAGATTTTGGTTCAACTTGTCAACTGTTTTTGTTTTTTTGTACTTTTTTCTGCTGTGGGCCTGGGGACAACACTGTTGTAAAAATGTATTCTAAAATAAATTGAAACATGGGACATGGACAAACAATGTTTTCAATAGAATCTGAAAGGCATTGTGACTCAGAAGGCAGAGTTGTGGTCACAAGCCTTTGTGTAACACGTCAGTTATGTGATACACCTTGGGACGTCATGGAAACGGGGGAAAATGGCTAGTGCTACGGTTGCCTGGTTACAACAAAGCTGTTGTTAAATGAATTGTTGACCGGTGTGTCGTCCTTCAATTAGAAAGTCACCAGCAAATGCCAACAGCCTTGAGGACTGAGTTATTTTTAGATCCCAGCTCTTCATACAGTGCGTGGAGTCCACTTGCTTTACTGTACGTGATATTTATTTAGTTATTTATTTATTTATTGTACCAGCGCCCCACAGAAACATCTAGCACCCGTCAGATGTGTACTCAAACAGAAGTGCTCCACCTCTTTGTGGAACAAACGGTGTCACATTAAGAAACCGGTGGGATCTACACCTCAAAGAGGCCCCTCCACCTCTCCTTCGCCATATAACTCCATCAAGTGGTGTCCTGCTCCATCCTAAAAGTTAGATCGGTACAGACCTTTTGACACAAACTCCTGTTGGTCAGGTCTGTCCCTCTATGAATGACTGCTGTCCTCACGTTCCCAAAAAATATGTTCCATGGTCTCACTATGTAAATAATCAGGTCTGGGGCAGCCTGGGTAAGGCTATGCCTATACAGGACATCCCTAATAGAAAACTTGTGGTGAAAGCATTGTCAGCTCATGTCCTGCAGCCAGTGATTCAATCCCTTAGGCAGAACCCTGGTCCATATGTCCTCCTCCAGGCCCAAACCAGCACGAGCACCTCTCCACTCTACCATGGCCTTGTAAAGGATGCGATGCTTGCAGAGGGCCTCTGGTTGAAGGCCTGCTGCAAGAAACTTATTCCAGCTCACCACATGATTACTGAAATGAGTGATTGGGGTGCTCAAGGGGAGCCCCCAGATGAACACAGAGCTGGGAGAGGAACAGGCAGTCTAACTTAGGAGGGATGCTAGGAACATCCCTCCCCCCATTTGTCTTTGCCCAGATACATCACTTCCCTGCTCACTTACTCGTACCTGCCCCCACCCCCCGGATGAGATCAAAAGTGTCTTTGGTAAGGCTGGGTCGCATGCTGCAGGACATGGTGTAAACGTGGCCGAGGTAGAGGACAGTAGAAATAACATCTACTTTAAGGGCATCTTACCAAGGTAGGACAGGGACCCAGCCTTGCACAGTCCCATCTTACATCTGGCAATGGCCAAACACTTTTCCTAGTTTACTCCGGCAGTAAACCCCTAACACCTTTAAGGGACCATCCTGTAGCATGAGACCTCCTGCCATGTCCCCTCTAGTCCTTCCAGCTGACAAAGTACTTACCTGCTGACTTGCCGAGGTGAATAAATAACTAACTACTCTGTGAAGGGCCCTGATGGCAGCCATCATCGGCTCTGTATAAAGCACACAGAGGAGTAGGGAGAAAGGGCACCCAGTCTCACTCCACTAGCCTGGGGCACCACCTTGCTGAAGGACAGAAACCCAGCTTCTGACCTCTGCGTACAGCATACCTGTCCATTCTGAAAGTCTAGGCCCAAAATGTAGCCTGTGCAAAACCCAAGACAGGATGTAGTGGCTTACCCGGTCAAACGCCTTCTCCTGGTCTAGGCTGCTTTACTCTATGTGTTCCCGTAATCACAGAGAAGGGCTTTCTGTGTAAACCGATGACTCAGTATTTCAACGTTCTCTACATGAGCATGTCATGAGGTCATCGCCCCGTTGAGGGTGAACCCAGCCTCATGCCACACCGTATCACCCGAATCCCTGCAGCTGTATGTAATCAGGAGGACTTCTTGGCAATGGTCCTCATTTGAGTCATTTCAAGTGTAATTCATTTCATTTTATAAATGTCAAAAAAATAGTTAATCGCTACCTTCTGTGGCACCAGATTTTTGAAGTATAAATTATAAACTTTACTTTTTCAATGACGAAAATTCCACTCACTCCTTCTCACTGAAATAAACAGCACAAAAATAATTTTAAAAATCATATTTAATAAAGAAAATCCATATGTTGTATAATTTAGAGGTAATGCACTTACGCATGAATAAACACTGTGGATACATCCATGGCAAGTCAGTAATTATAACTTATCAGTGAGTTTCTCACATATTCCTTCATTTTTAATCACTTAAACCTCTGCTTTAGGCTGACCTCAGATTGCTGTTTAGAAAACAGTTAAAACTCTTTGATAAAATTCCACCATAAGGATACGTGATGTGATGTTTTTTACACTGAGAGGCATGTCAGTGGGTCAAAACCATTTACATATTTCAATATGCTTCTTCATTTACACTTCTCTACTCAATGCTATTGCACAAACGCTTTCAAATACTCAAATTAAATATGACATTTCTCAGAATGGTTTTGCATTTATTTGCGAGCTTCTAATCTTTTTGCTGGCCTGACCTGAAAAAAAACTTTAGACAGCAGAAACTCTACGTATTTAGTTCAATAACCTTTCTGCTACATTCAGCGACAGAACTGATCTGAATTCAGACAAAAAATACATTTGTATACAAATGCATTTGGCTGCCTTGTACAAAATAAATTATTGTTGGTAATTATCTAATTAAACATTTAAAGCTGAGGCAAGGTTTGTGATTTAGTTGATTTCAGATCCCTAATATAATGTTTAACACAGAATGTGGATGTTATCCAACATGCCAATGTAAACAACATATGCTGATCAGCCATAACATTATGACCACCTGCCTAATATTGAGTAGGTCCACCTTTTGCTGCCAAACCAGCCCTGACCTGTTGAGGTATAGACTCCCCTAGACCTCTGAAGGTATGGTGTAGTATCTGGTACCCAGCTATCAGTAGCAGATCCTCCAAGTCCTGTAAGTGGCCAGGTGGGGCCTTCATGGATCAGACTTGTCTTTCCAGCAGTCCCACTAACAGTATATGGGATTGAGATGTGAAGAATTTGGAGGCAAAGTCAACACCTCAAACTCGTTGTATTCCTCAAACCTTTCTTGAACCATTTCTGCAGTGTGGCAGGGTGCATTACCCTGCAGAAAGAGGCCACTGC